>VOPJ01005726.1:0-10578 GCA_014673585.1 Semibalanus balanoides
ATCGGGGGATATTTCCGACACAATGTTACGGTTACACCATCTAGGCGAAAAGCTGTTGATAGCAGTAATCGTTGTGCATATACTTGCTGTGCTTTTGTACCGATTTCGGAAAAAAGTAAATCTGACCGCAAGTATGTTGACAGGAAAGATGACTATGCAATCTGATGCGATTTCACCGCCTCGTGTTAAATCGAATTGGTCTTCAGTATTATTATTAATACTCTGTGTTGCTGGTGTTTTTGCTTATTTAGTTCAACGAATATAAAGCGGTTTTGATTTCGATACAAGAGACTTCAGCGTAAGGAATGATGGGTAATAAAGACTGAAATTCTTCCATCGTTTGGTAAAAATTTGCAAATAGCTAATAGTAAATTTTTAGATCAATTTGAGAAGATTTGTTGGCTTTTTATGTTCTCTCTGAGTTGTGTTGATTTCACAAAAATAACAGCTTAAATATATTAAAATGAAAAACACACAACAATTAGCAGCTATCAATAGCGCATATGACCAAGTGCGTCAAAAAACAGGAATTTCTGAGAGAGACTGGGTAGAGGCTAGTTTATCAAAGAATAAAATCGCTTTACTTCAGGGTGATCATCAGCGTTATTGGTTGAAAAAAGCGGAAAAATCATCGGCAGATTCATTATGCTGCCCTTGTAAAGTAAGTAAAATGGTTTGGTTAGAGCGCTTAAACCAGTAGCTGTACAGGGCGGTCCCGCTAGTATTCAAATCGAAGGGAGCGACTGACTCGCCTTGCTGATCAGGGTGTTCTAGTGCCTCAAGTCGTATCTTATAGTGATGATTGGTTGTTGTTATCAGATCTGGGCTTTAGCTCAGTGAAGTCTTGCGGAGAATCCCTGAAAAAGCTAAAGGTCTGAGGCGCCGAAACAGTGACTCAATCTGTAACAGCACATAGAAGTACACCAAAAAAGGTCAATATTTGAGCCAAAGCGTTGATCGTAATATATGCTTTGTTGCGCAGATCAGGCAAGGTTGGTTATATTGATTTTGAAGAATGAACCAATAACTGTTTCAGTCTGAAGATGCACAAGCAAGAGATTTGCCTGTTTTTTGCTCACAGTTATGCGCGATACTTTCTTAATGACCAGTTATATTTTCAATCAGTTCTTCGGTCGATCACTGCTAGCTGCCCTATGGCACAGCGTGAAAAAATTCAAAAAGTTGTAAAGAAATTGGCTTGGTTAAATAAACTTCCATTCCAGAAAAAGTTGGGTAGCGACTATCGGCGGGTTGTATTTGGCTGTCAACGGCATTAATCAGAAATCGACGATAAATGCTAGACTGTACACTATGACGTATCGACAGATACTGGCCGTAAATGACAATAAGCACGAGAAAACCTAGAGATGAAAGCTAATATAATTGAACACCCGCTAATCAAACACAAACTTACCATCATGCGTAAGAAAGACACCTCAACTAGAACTTTTCGCCAGTTAGTGAATGAAGTGGCGATGTTGCTTTGCTATGAGGTAACTCGAGATTTAGAGTTAACGACTCAAGAGATTGAGACGCCAATGGAGACAATGGAAGCGCCTGTTCTCGCAGGAAAAAAGCTTTGTTTTGTTTCAGTATTGCGTGCTGGAAATGGCTTGTTGGATGGCATGTTAGCCTTGATTCCATCTGCCAGAGTTGGTCATGTCGGTCTATATCGTGATCACGATACTCTGCAAGCCGTCGAGTATTACTATAAAGTTCCTAGCGATATCTCAGAGAGGTTGGTGATTGCGGTTGATCCTATGCTAGGCAACCGCTAACTCAGCTATCGCTGCGGTTACTCGATTGAAAGAAGGTGGTGCTAAAAACTTGCGTTTCCTTTGTTTTTGAGCAGCGCCTGAGGGGTAAAAGCTTTTAATGAAGCGCATCCAGATGTTCAACTATATACCGCAGCAGTAGATAGACAGCTCAATGAAAATGGCTATATCTTACCTGGCCTTGGCGATGCTGGTGATAGAATCTACGGTACTAAATAATCAAGTAAGTTCGATCGCGAATTGGTTTGTTGATAAAAAGCGTGAGTAGCTGAGTTATGTTCTTGGCTCAGCTACTCACTGGCAAATCAATAATGCCTATTGACAGTCAATGGGCGCAGAAGTGAGACCTTACGCTCTTTATTGTTTTTACAATAAACCTCTCATTATAAATTACATTTTTATCCTTTGCACACTGTAAAGACCGCCGCGTTAAATCGCGTCTCACCAGAATCGAATCTCCCTTCTCTACTTCCTGTAAATTTAGTCCTAGCGACATTCTGAGCTTTTCGGTACATTGTCATCAAAATTACTGGTGAGACCTCATTTAACGGCTGAGTTATTTTGAGTTCTCATCATAATCTATAATCTTAGAGAGGATCTGATGTTTTCTATTAATAAGTATTTCGATGAAAAAGTAGTATCAGTAGGGTTTCAGGGCAGAGAGTTACCATCTACGGTTGGCATTATCTCACCTGGGGAGTATCAGTTTGATACCTCAAAGCATGAAAAGATGACTGTGATTAGTGGCGAGATGTTGGTGAAGCTTCCGGGAAGTGACAGCTGGGTTAACTACGCAGAGCAGCAAAGCTTTGAAATACCCGCAAATGCAGTATTTTCGGTCAAAGTTGAAATGGATACAGCCTACCTTTGTACCTATGCTTGATAGCCAACCAAGTGAGCTTTCAAAATGATTTAGTGGCTTAGCTCAAATAATGGGACTCATCGTATTTGAGAGTGTGTTGCCAGTTTTTCTGGTGAATAGTCGCCGGTTTCGCAATGCGAAAATCAGGGTTTGGTAGGCTGATCAGAAATGGCAGGGCATAGAGTCGTTGGGCTACTGGCTACTATTTCCCGCATTGGTTCTAGAGTCGTTAATCAAAATGGATCTAGAGGGGATCAATCTCAGCTCTTTTGTACAAGCTTACTGCTCGGCGCTTATCATTCAGGTCGCTCTGGTTTGGATGTTGCGTAAACCTCTGAACAAACATTGGGGGATTACAGATAAAAGCTATAGCTCTATATTTCAGACGACAGTGCGCTGGAATGGGTTTATGGCCTTGGCAATCGCAAATAACTTTTCCGGAGCACAAGGAGTCGCTTATCGCCTGATCCATGTCGATAACCGTGCCTTTGCTTAATTTTATCACGTAGTATCATAACAATCTGTACTACAGATGGCAGACCGTCGGTCCGTACAACGCTACTAAACACACTTAAAATGCCGTTGATATGGGCGGCACTATTGGGCCTAGCTCTTAATCTCACAAAAACACCTATTTATCCGCCGCTGATGGAAAGCCTTAGTATGGTCGGTAGAGCAGGTCTGTCGATTGGGTTATTGGCAGTCGGTGCGGCTATTCGCTGGCAGGCGATGCGCAATGCCAGTGGCAGCGTATTGATCGGTATTATCGGCAAGCTATTGGTGTTTCCATTGCTGGTCTATCTTTGCTGTCTAGTGTTTTCGGTCACAGGATTGCCGTTGCATATCGCGATGTTATCTGCGTCAGTCTCTACAGCGATGAACGGTTATGTATTGGCTAAGCAGTTGGGAGGTGATGCGGATCTTTATGCAGCGATAGTGTCTCTGCAGGTAGTGATTTCAGTAGTCACTATTCCATTAATGTTATGGCTTGGCGCCTCTGGAGCGGTTTGATATATCACTGATGATATGCTCTAAATACTGATAACACAGCAATAAAAAAGCAGTCCTAGTATTCACTGGACTGCAAAGAACTGAAAAGGCATCTTGATTCTCGCCCTTGTCGCTGTTAGCGTTGGGGCGAAATCAGTGTCCAGTCCTAGCTATTAGTATTGTTTCATGAACTTATAATATTCCTAACTCTGATTCTACTCTGGTTCTGTTCTGGCTTCAGATCAGGCGCGCGTTAAGCCTGACTTGCTACTTTCACAAATTTGTTCTCTAGGGAGCGTAAGCTTTAGAGCTAGTGGCTATTATTTGCCGAGGCTAGCAACAACACTAGTGTCTGAGAAGTCAAAAACCAACGCGGTTTGTAATTCGCTAGAGTCGATACCATCTAATGCCCATGTTAATGATAAATCACTATCAATCATGGTGTTAGTTTTTATAGCGGTGTCGGTTGCAGCGACTTCGTTTTTAGTTGTATTGTCTGAAGTGCATCCAGAGATCAAAAGAAGTGTGATAAGAGTGATTGAGCTGAGTAAAGTTTTCATTGCGTGCCTTGTTGTATATTGTTGTTAGTTATGATCAAAAGTTGCTGTTTTTAGTGGCTGTGTTGATCTGATGAAATAGTATTATGCCAAAAACTCACAAATATAACAGTTAACTACCTGTAACAATGCAAACTTATAAAGACTAGTTGTTTATTTTGTCTGATTTAATTAGGAATGTTAGATTTTTAGCTAAAAAATTACAAAAAAATTTATAATAGACAATTTTAGTGCAAATGCTTTATTTAATGAGAGTGGGTTACATTTTAGTTAATAATAGTGTTGTTATATTATATAAACTCGAGTTGTAATCGTTAGATTTTATAGAAAACCGGCAAAAATAACTCATCTCTCTGTTGTTTCTAAATCTTAAGCTGCTGATGTAGCCTAACTAACTGAGTATGCGTTTTAGTGTGATCACGGGAAACTAGTAACAGTTTTTATTGCTAGTCTACCTTTGCTATTTTGGTAATAGGGTTGCCGTTTCGCGACGCTGTATTGTCAGCGCCTGTCTGCGCGGCTATAAATGACTATGGATTTACTAAGTAGCTGGGAGCTGATGGGATCTCTAACTAAGATAGAGTCTCTGTGCAGTAGCGATTTCAGTAGTAATCCCCCCAAAAGCACCCCAACAATTCTACTATATTGTTACTTCTTGGTGCTATTTGATCTTCGCTGAAGCTATGCTCATGATTAGTCCAGAGGCATCAACAAAAAAAGCAACCCTAGTAATCACTGGGCTGCAAAAGAACTGAAATGGCATCTTGATTCTCAGGCCCTTGTTGCTGTTGCATTTGAGGGCGAGTAACAGGTATCAGTTCCTAAGCTATTAGTATTGTTTCATGACTTATAATAATTCTGTGCTAATTCTTAATTCTGATTATTTCTGATCCAATAGGACACGCGTCAATCTTGGCACGTTACTTCTTAAAACTGTAATTTGCTAGGGTTTGAAAACCCAAGTTTGACCAGTAGAGATTATTTGGCGAGGCTTGCTACAACGCTTGTGTCAGAGGAATCAAAAATCAATGCGGTCTGTAATTCGGCAGAGTCGATAGCGTCCAATGTCCAGGCTAGCGATAGCTCACTGTCAATCATAGTGTTAGTGGTTATATCAGTATCAGTTGCAGCTACTTCGTTTTTGACGGTATTTTCTGAAGTGCATCCAGAGATTATAAGAAGAGTGATAAAAGTGATTGAGCTGAGTAAAGTTTTCATTGTGTGCCTTTTTGTATGTTGTTATTGGTAATGATCAAAAGTTGCTGTTTTTAGTAGCTATGTAGATCTGGTGAATAGAATTATGCCAAAAACTCACAAAAATAATAGTTAATCACCTGTAACAATGCAAACTTATAAAGACTAGTATTTCTTAAACGCATTATTTTAGTTGAATTAATCGTTTTTCATGTTGAAATCAATACAAGTAAAAAATCAGCAATTTTCGTGTAAAAGAGTGAATATGTGATGTTTAGTTACGGTTTTGTTAGCTATTATTTTGAAATTTTATTTAATATCGAGTGTGATAGTTAAAGTTGGTAACAAACAAGCAAAAATAATTCATATAGACATTGTTTGTCCGTAAACTTAAGTTACTAATGTAGCTGAACTATCGCAGTATGCGTTTTAGTGTGATAACTAAGATAAAGAATGCTAAGCAAGGCAAAGCAATCCAGAGCAATTCACTGGAGATTACCTGCAAGCCTCTCTCGGAAAAGAAGTTCTGAACACCGATTGGCGAGACAGCAATAGGCCTCCAGGGCAGGAAATAGCGTGAGTCATCCCACGGTGAAAGAAAGCGCAACGCTAAACCAACCAGTAAGTCATCGCATCTAATAACGCATGTGACGCGGTACAGACAGAGAAGTAACACAGTAAGATAACACGTTGGATCTTTGACATTGGTTGTTTGCAAAATAGTAAGCTGACAACCGCTCCCAAAAGAACTTGCAAACAGCAATGAGTGGGTAAAGCCTCTGTGGCCCCAGAATGCCTCATAGGGAATGCCTAGTGCAAAGCTGACAACATCAGCGTCGGGAATGGTGGCACAAATTGGCCTACGAGGATCATACAGCTGGGGTTCTGATGGGTTTGCTGAGCGTCGAGCCAGCTGTTACTGCCACTAAAGCGTGGCCAAATATTGACGCCATAATTCTTCCTTATTTCTGGTTTACGGGGCAAATATGCGTAACAGAATTTAGATAAGGTTGAATTAACGACAGCCAGACGCTTCTAGGACCCAATCATATAAAGTTTTGGCTTGAGGGGATAAACGAATGTTGGCTGGTTTGAGTAAATAGTAGCCACGATCGGTCTTCAATGATTGATCGAACAGTCGCACTAAATGACCGTTTTTTTCATAAAATCAAGTCGTTAACAGCAACTCTCCGCAAGCCAAAGCCGATCCGGCTTGACATGTAAAGTGGCATCAATTAAAAGAGGGTAGCTGTTAAAAGATAATGATTTTATAGGTGCTGTAAAAGGAACTTCCATTTCTAATAACCATTGCTCCCAACTGATCCAGTCCCATCTCCCAGCCTGTAAGTCCATTAGCGGATGATTGGCTAAATCATCAATGGTGTTGATAGGGTGTTCAAGGAGGTAGTCAGGGTGACAGACCGGAAAGATTTCCTCTTCGATGATGAGGGTAGCGTCATACCCTGGCCAGTGGCCATTGCCGTAGAGTAAGACAATATCAGTATTGGGTTGGAAGCAATCTTCCTCATGGTCGCAGGCACGGATATTCACAGTGAATATAGGATCAGTTGTGATGAAATTTCTCAAATCGTGGCAAGAGCCAGCGATAGGCCATAGATGAGTCGGCAGCAATGGTCAGCAGGTTTTTTTGTTGCTGGCCTTGCAGCTCATTAGTCACTTTCTCAATCAGATCTAAAGCCATGCAGGTGCTGTGTTGTAACTGCTGACCTTCAGCCGTTAACTCTAGCTTTCGATGAGAGCGAGTAAATAATTTCACCCCTAGCCCTCGCTCTAAAGAGGCTATCTGTCGACTGATAGCAGCTTGAGTAACGCAAAGTTCTTGTGCTGCTTTTGTGAAGCTTAAACTTCTGGCTGCAGCATCAAAAGCAGGTAGTGCTGTCATGGATGGTAATTTTCGTTTTGGTTTTAGCATGACTTATTGTTATCTATACGCATGAAGATAATTTGTTTGTATAAACAATGTTTATCCTATAATTTGTTGTTATAACTATAGGTTACAGGAATAAATTAAATTTACTATCTCAATTATGGCGTGTGGAAATATTTTCTCTGATTAATAGAGATTAATAAAAGCGTATGTAAATGTCAAAATAGTGTAGGACTAAATCTGTTGAAAAAATTGTACCGAGTTAATTTTCTACCTAGCATTAATTGGTTGAGATGGTGGTTGGAATAATTTTTGCAGTAATCGAGCATAGATCTTAATAAGACAGTAATAATTATAAGTTTTAAAAGTTAGGCTTCCACATATACCTAACAGAGATAAGTCAGTAAACCATATATTCTGACGCTCTACTAAGTGGAACACCAAATACTACAATATAAAGGAGACATCAATATGAAATTAAGTTAACAGCTACTCCGTTTCTACAATGCTTTTTAGCAGGAGCGTTATGAGCGCGCTCGCTGCGTCAGCATGCAGACAGTTTCTATCCTTATAAGGGTGATAGATAACAACTGGTCTAGCCAAAAAGTATTGGCAAGAGTTGCTGCGAAACTCCTTGAGAGAACTGGCAGAGATGTTGAGGTCGTGCCGGCTGATACACAGGGCCAGTTTGCCGCTATGGGCACCGGTGACTTGCACTTACAGATGGAAGTTTGGGAAGGCTCTATGGCGACAAGCTTTTCAAAAGAAGTAAATGATGCCGGCCGTATGTCTGATGCTGGAAAGTCACACCGCAACACTCGTGAAAGATATGGTTGGTATCCAAATTATGTGAAGAAATAATGCCCAGGTTTACCAGACTAACAAAGCATTGAACGATTGCGCTGAAAAACTCGCTGCACCAAAGACTCGAAGCACGGGAATGCTAGATATTCTTGCTGACCTGTATATTGGCATTCCAGAAGATATTGAGCGTATTAAAGCACCTCGTCTGAACGTCACCATTGTAAATGCAGGATCTGCGGATGCATTGTTTGGCGAGCTAAAATCAGCCGCGAAGCGTAAAGAGCCTATCATTCTTTTCAACTGGGCTCCTAACTGGGTCGGTGCAGCCTATCCTGGGAAATTCATCGAGTTCCCTCGTCGTGATAAAGAAAATAAGTGTGTAACAGATGCTTCTTGGGGCGTAAATCCTGACATGACTAATGACTGTGGCGCTGCTGTAGGTGGTTACTTGAAGAAAGGCGTGTGGTCAGGCTTTGGCGAGACATGGCCTTGCGCATATGAGTTTGTGCAAAACATGGACTTTACCGGAGAGATGATAGACGCCGCTGCTGCCGCTTCGTCGATGTCGATGGTTTTTTAGACATGACGAAAGCTGCAGAAGTAATAAGAAGCGAAATATGAAGACGTCGTTAAGGCTGGCTGCCAGCTTGCCTCTGCGATTAGTTTTACGTTTCAATTTCGTGATTTATTTTCAGGGCTTGTAAAGCCCAAAATATCAAACATCAAAACGGACTATAGCTCTTGTTTATATTCGGCAAAATGGTGAATGTAAAAAACGAAACTTCTGCGTTCTAGGGTTGAGTTTTCGATGGTTCAGACAGAGGAAGCTTATAAGTCCGATAGTTCGGCAACATTTCACACTTTCTTCCCAGAAGCAATTTCTGTAAGTATTGTCCAATATGGATCAGTATTTCTATCATAATATAGATGGACCTTTATCTTTAACTGATAAAGGCGCTCACGGGAATGATAAAGAGTCGCTATAAAAAGTAGGTCATATGTCTCAAACGGTAAAAATCTCCTGTAAAAACCTTTGGTTGTTGTTTGGTAAAGGCGCTAAGTCATTTCTGAAAAAACATAACAATGCACCAACAACAACTCAAATTATGGAAGCCAGTTTAATCGGGGCGGTTCGAGATGTTAGT
Source organism: Semibalanus balanoides (assembly GCA_014673585.1). Lineage (NCBI taxonomy): Eukaryota > Metazoa > Arthropoda > Thecostraca > Balanomorpha > Balanidae > Semibalanus > Semibalanus balanoides. The sequence goes on from VOPJ01005726.1 coordinate 9,216, forward strand.
TTTGATGTTATGGAGGGTGAGATATTGATGGTGATGGGGGCTTAGTGGTTCCGGAAAGTCTACCTTAATCCGCTGTATGACAAGACTAGTCGAGTCGACAGGTGGCGAAATATCCTTTGATGGTAAAAACTTGCTGACTTTGCCACAAAAAGAGTTACTTGAAATCCGCCGTCACAAAATGGGTATGGTGTTTCAGCACTTTGGTCTGTTGCCGCATCGAACGGTATTAGAAAATATTGCTTTCCCTCTGGAAATTCAAAATATTGATAGCGACACTAGAATCGCTAAAGCCCGTGAGTTGATAAAAGTAGTCGGTTTAGAGGGCAGAGAAAATTACTTTCCTCGCGAACTTTCCGGTGGGCAACAGCAGCGCGTAGGCATTGCCAGAAGCTTAGCAGATGAACCAGATATTTGGTTTTTAGATGAACCGTTTTCGGCGCTAGATCCTCTGATTCGCCGTGAAATGCAAGACGAGTTTCTTCGGTTGCAATCCCTACTCAACAAAACCATTGTTTTTGTAACCCATGACTTTGATGAGGCAGTTCGCTTAGGTGACAGGATTGCCATTATGAAAGATGGCCAACTGGTACAGATTGGCACCCCAGAAGAGTTGGTGCTCAATCCGGCAACGGAGTATGTCGAGCAATTCGTACGTCACGCCCCTAAAGCGAAACTGATTACCGTACAAAGGATTATGCAAAATACCGATGATGGCAGTGATCCTATTGATAATTCAGCAGAGCCATTGCCAGCAACAGCCACATTACAAGAAGTGCGACCGCGAATTATAAAACTCCGTCAAGCGTTGCCAGTTTGCGAATGACCAGGTGGCGCAATTATTGGATCTGTGAGTAGTAAACAAATCTTGCTTCAGTTATTGTTTCATTAACTTTGGACCGATCGCGTTTAAATATGCAATTTATTAGCAAGGAAACTCCATTGGATTCAGTCACAATTATTCACTATCACCGTCGTTCAGAATTATGTTTCTGGGCGGCTTGCCGTCATTATTTTACTTCGGCTGGCTAGCCAGTCTTACTATTCCCGCCGTTAAAGAGTTCCCAAGCGATTGGGTTTTCCCCCTGAAAGATGGCATTGACCGCTTTTTTGAATGGATTACTTATGAAGTTAAATTCTTTGTCGGTACTGCTTACGAGTTTAAGCCAACCGATATAACCCGTGGCTTTGTCGGTATTATGAAATACCCTCTAGAGTTTACCGAGTCATTATTCTTTAACGGCTTTGGCAAAACAGTGCCTCCTTTGCCATGGATTACCGTTGTCTCATTGGCATTTTTGCTAGGCTATTGGGTTGCTGGCATACGGACTAGCATGATCGCCGGTTTTACCTTTCTCTACCTCGC
>VOPJ01005727.1:0-10580 GCA_014673585.1 Semibalanus balanoides
GTGTTTACTAAAATCGCTTGGTATTTATTAAAAATTGCTGAAAGGCATCAGCTACTAACAAGCTATTTTGTTATATATATAGTTATATATATATATATATATAACAAGCCAACAACTAATAAGTTAATAATTGGCTAGGAGTTGTAATACCCTTTGCAGTTATGTTGTATGGTAACATTTTGTCTTATGTCTGGTCAATATTGTCTATTGAGGTCCCCAGATGTCACCAGAGGTCATCAATGGTCAGATTTTTCGGTTTTTGAACTTAGCTCCAGAAGCCCAAATATCTTGGAGGCTATGATAGCTAGGGACAAACTCAACAAGCAGTTGAAAGATCTCGAACTATTAAATCGCTTACATGTCGTCAGATTTTAGATAAGGTCAATAGTTTAGGCACTAGAGATCATCATAGGTCAAAAAGGCTATGTTTGGCAAAGCGTTTTTCGTAAATAACATTTCACCTAACACAGATAGAGAAACAATTTTGACACCAGCATGTTTCTCTCTTCATGACACTTTGACAAATATTTATGTGGTTAGGTCAACTGATAAATTTGACCTCAGGTCGGTCAAGGTCATTTGGTAACCCAGGAAGGTCATGTTGCATATGGAGCAACGCGGCTCGACGAGACAAACATATTGGTGTCAACTGATCGTCTCCATCTTTTTTATATGAATAGTTATTAGCAAAACATTGCTGATGACCTAAGATGACCTAAAATGACCTTGCAGAGGTTACTGAGCAGCAATTGCACCTGGGTCATCAAACATGAGCTAAAATAACATGACTCTGATATAATTGGCATGGTAAAATGCACATTCTCTGAATAAGAAGCATTCGTATGATTTCCCATTCCCTTATAATGAAGAGATCACGAAATTGAATCAACCTTAACCCTCGCCCGGTTAGGGCAAATTCACTGCGTGTCCGGGTAGGGGGGGTATGACCCCATTAGGCGTTTCGTCCCTAGAGCCTTGATACAAAAACGAGCGTGATGCTTGTGACGAGAGAAAGCAATGGACATAATATTTTAAGGTCTTGGGTCAATAGGTGACCTCTGAGGTCATGTCAAAGTCCAAAATATCACAAATCGTAAATGTGTGAAAATTGAATACTGATCGAGCCAAAATGGTAAGGAACATCTAAGTATACTTTATACGCGCCAAATTTAAATCAGCATCACAAAATGACCTAAAACTGCCAAATTCCAAAAGGTCATTTCAGGTCATCTGAGGTCAGTGACCTTGGTTGACCTTTGGAAGCGCATGACCCAGTGAAAAATATAATTATGTCAAATGGCTCCAAAATTCGAAATCAGCGTCAAAAACTGTTGTAAAAGCGGTCAGAAGCCAAACAAGTCATCGGAGGTCATTGAAGGTCAGTGACCTCGATTGACCTCAGAAAAGGTCAGTCAATGTTACAATCTCAGCAGAAGATACAACTGTCACCTGGAAACACATTTGCATTTGTTCCTGAACGTCAAACACTCGGAAACTGCACATGTAACAAGGATTGATACCATGGGACGCCAGTTTCGCCTGATATGGCCTTGAGAAACAGGCCATAGGTCACGGGTTATACAAATTGGAAGTTCGAAACTTTCAGAGTATGTGTCAAACTGTTTAAAAGTAGGATACAGGAAGTTACATTGCAATCGGTTAAAAACTACGTGAGTTACGTGGTAAACCGAGGGTAGCATCCACCCTCGCTACCCGGGCGAGGGTTAAATTACCGATATACAAAATCTGAGATAAATGAACTGCAGGTCACAATTACTTTATCTAATTATGTAAGTTTGAAACCGATCAGCTTAAAACTCTGGCTGCGGTATGACCACAAACGTTTTTGAGGCAAAGGCATGTGCCTGGTCTGGAAATCTGACCTGAGATGACCCGAAGTAGTTTGATTAGACTATGTGTGTAATGATGCGCGAACTGCTGCCCGAAATTTGGCGGCGCTGTGCGCCGCCGTTTTTCCGCTACACCTGAAAAACCCGAGGGGGCAGAAATCAACCCCCTGCAGTGCGTGAGTTAAAAATCGCACAACAAAAACACTGCCATCCTCTGCTTCGTTATTTAACTATTCGCAACAAACATGGGGGGCACAAAAGTGTCCCCTCTCCTCTTTCACTGCGCGTCTGAACGCGTGCACTGCCGGGAGTAGATCTCCCTTCCCTCCGGTTTTCATGAATAGCGGAAAAACAGCGGCAGCGAGTGACGCCAATTTTGGCACAGCTGTTAAGTCATCAAATACCCATATGGTGTTGACAAATTTACCTCGAGTGATCTCAGGCCAGGTTACCAGGCCAAGTCAAATAACCCCACATTCAAAAAGTTTTGTTGTCGTGCCACAGCCAAATTGATTGACCCAACGGTTTTAACTCACAGGATGTCATTAACCCATTAATATAGGCACGTTCTGCTGGCAAAACGGGATAGTGTAAACTGGGTTTAAGTAAACAGTATACAGGATCGCTTATAATACACACATGCATATTTCATAACCAATTTCATAACCAAACGTTGCGTAACTCAACTCTGACTACATATGCGTCCTACACCAGAGTGTTTCATGGGCTGGGTGCACCCATGGGTGCCCACTCAATTCTTCCGATTGTATGGGCTGGGTATGCATTTTTCGACTTTGCATGGGTAATGGTGGCATGGTTGACAATTTTTTAGTATGTCAATTGCCGTATATTTTTTTTCACTTGACAGCCAGATGTTTTACGCAGGTAATATGTTAATAAATAATAAGGAACTTAAACAATAAATTATGGGCAATGTACATGAGAAAATAAATCATGGTATTACTAGCAGTGTGAACGATTGAAAATCCAAATAATGTCGATCCAAAGTCCCTGATCCAGTATGACAAATGTTGACCGAAAGTGTTCCGACTGAGTAAAAGCCCAGCAATACCAAGTGCGTGATATTATTATCGTTGATAGCATGCAAGTAAATCTGTTAGAATAATGGTTGCACATTTTGTGAAAATAATTATCTGCAGCTGCTTAATATGAATGGGCCGGACCGGGCATGGGCCTCAATATTATGAATTTGAATGGGTCTGGTCTGGGTCTGGGCTTGGTGTTCATGGGCTTCGGCTGGGCTGGACTTGGGGTTTAGGCACCCATGGAACACTCTGTCCTACACTACACTTCCCCGCCTCCCCCTCCCTACAGAGCCAGTGTTACCGGGGAAGATGATATTTGTGTATTGATTGTGAGTGTTTTGTCCTTGATTTAAAGTGTTTCAAGGACTCGCAAACGATTTGGCTTGTTAGGAGAAGCGATAATAGTTGTGTTTTCTTCGAGTTGTTGTCTCGTTAATATTGAACAGTGACTTCGGTGCATATGTTCCATCGGTGACTCTTCACTAAGATGCATTGTCAGTCGACGCGATAGTGTCGTGGTTGTGACACAATGTAGCTTGCTGAATGAAGCCTGCAATCTTGATGTGGACAAAAAAACGTAAACTACAATGGCACGTTTATATTTGCTACCGCCTGTCAGTACACTGCTTTTGATGACGAGGTTGTGTGTTTTCCTATTTTGATAATATATCTCTTGTTTGACGCAGTGATTGGGGTTCGTAAACTTTACGCAGTCAATGATGATTGCACGAATACCTCTCATTTACTTTGTGCGCTGATGACATGTAATTACAATAATACTAGTAAGACGCCTTAATCGGCAAATGATCAGCGAGCCCGTGGAAACCTGATACCAAGGAAATTTGTCTGCTGTCATCTAAGCTCCACATTGCCAGTAGTGTGGTCTCAAACGACATACCATGATACCAAACTTCAGCTTAACCCTATTCCCTGGGGGCGGCCAGAATTACGTTAACCCGCGCCCACTGCACTGGGGGGGGGGGTGTTTGAACACCCCCCTCATGTGTTATCGTGATAACGAAAAAACGGTGGCGCGTAGCGCCGCCAAATTTGGCATAACTATTCACTGATTCTTTCCGGACATTTTGGCGAAAATCAAAGTTCGTGTTGGGTTAGGTCGGTCAGGGCACTATACCTGGGTATCAGGTTTTTTGGTATACACTAGAAAACACTACAATACACTATACAGAAAATACACTCAATACTCTATACACTAGTAATACAGAAATACACTTAAATACACTAGAATAATACACCACGATATGGCTGCAAATCACACTTGACGACATGATGGCGCTTTTGTTTTCGATCACACTTCATAATATCAGCGTAATGGTAGCAATTGGTCCCTGCGACCTCCAATTGGCCGAGTTGTCTTATGACGGCGGCCATCTGGTAACTGCAAAGTAGTGACGGGCGGCGCGATTGCATACTTTGGACTAATAACTCGAAGAACCGTTGGTTGGGCTTGAACATTTTGATTCCCAAAAATCGAAATAAATACCTCAACTTTTATTTCCTATGGGATGCAATTTGAAATATTTCTTGAAGAAGTTCGAAACTTTGGCTTGAAAAATGGCCCTTTTAACATGTAACCCCTATGGGGCAAGTAGAGAAGTCCAACGGCCATGCTACATACGACTTTGGACGCCCCGGGTCAGGTCACCAGGTCAGGGTCAAGTGACCCTACCACAAACGTTTGCGTCGTCGCCATGAACAGTTTCTAAGGGATTGATATCAACCTTTTAGGATTACATTAAGTCATAGTATCCTACAAATGTTTAATCTCGATTTTTGGGTATGTTGACCTTAGGTCGGGGTCAATTTTGCGACTTCCCATTATAGAGTCGATGAGAAATATTCAATGCTTTCTTTGTCGACGATATCAGCCCATTTTATTATGGATGATGTTTCATACGGCATATTATGTATGACCCAGTGCAGGTTTTCTCAGGGACATTACGGGGTCATCTGAGGTCATCCGAGGTCACCAACCACCTTTTTCGTCAATAATCTGGGCCATAATGAAGATAAAACAGGTGCAACTTACCCGTGTAATTGTCTCTCAAGACCGTCTACTGATATGCAACTATCTACTTGGGTCACTTTTTGACCTTGTACCTGAGGTCATTTTTTTAAGTTGACCTACATGATTGCAATTTTACAGATTAAAAGCGCTTGACAGGCAAACACGATAGCGTAAACAGTATTGGCGTATCTTTGTTAGGTAAAACAGTTATTTTCCGATTTTTTTTTTGCCAAAATCATCATTTTGTGACTTAATGACCTCTAGAGCCTAAACTATTGACCTGGGTTCAATTTGAGGTCAACTAGTAGCGATTGCATAATTTCAATGGTTATCGATTGTTTTTTAACTTTGTTTCTAGATAGCATAGTCTCGAGATATTTGGGGGTTTCTGGAGCAATGTCCCTAAACTGGAAAATTTGAACCTTCGATTGACTCGGTGACGGGGAGTTTTTGGGGCGTGAGCGAAAAAGTCCCAAATAGTTTTCGTAATGATTTTTTGATAAAATTCAAACGGTGTTTTTGTTTCTGGTTACGGTTGCCATAGGAGCCGAGTTAGAAGGAGGGGTGTTCAAGACACCCCCCCCGCCAGTCGGGCGAAGGGAAATGCAGGAGGCCGTGGGGCGCGGGTTAACACTGCGTGGGGGTGGGGGCATGATTCTGCCCCCAGAGATCACGAGAACCACTCGGCGATTTCGGTGGGACAAACCACCAATTCGATTCGTCGTGTCAAAATCTTTCTTTTTGGACACCGGAATTTTTTTTTGTTTCAAAAATGGGGGCCGGGGGCAATTTTTTTTTTTTTTTTTGGCTTTTTGAAGGTATTTTGGCCATGTGATTTGAACCGATTTTCATGCAGAACGTTTTTGAGCTTCCATGTCATTTTTTCAATTTGTGGGTAAAAGGGAGAAGTAACAAAATTGACAAATCATAGGCGGTACCAGGGATACAAATGGGGATTTTTTGAATACAAAATATGTGCTTTTCCTTAGTGTTCAGGACGTGGGAACGTCACATGTGTTTTTTTGCTGTAATTTATTGAAATGTAACAATTGCGCCATAGGCGGATTCAGGTGACAACGTGGGGGGCACCATGTGCGGAACGCTTTTTATCATCCTGCTTATTTGAAGTTGGGCCTAAATTGACGGAGAATATCGCCTCCAATTTTATGTACCTGAGTTCACATCTGCCCCAAAATATGTATAATCCAACTATGTATTATGTATAGAGCATTGACTTAGTTGCTGACCCTTTTATTCCACCGCAAACTACGAAGTAAGTATGCGCCGCACACCCGCATTAGTAACGACCTTCCACAAACATGACCCTGGAGCCGCCTCTGCTTGACCGATTTTTTTCAAAATTTTCACAGAACACGCGTCATTCATATTAAGGAAAAGTTCGAAAGTTTCAAGACGATAGACGTAACGGTTCAGAAGTGGCGGGGAAAAACTACTGGGGGCAGAATCTGCCCCCGCAGGGAATAGGGTTAATCGGTCAGCGTACTCGCGGAAGTGGACGTGCCACGCATAATTCTTCGCGAGGACTTAGATCCATGATACCGCGCTCCGCGTGGTCTCGTCGGCCCCTTTCGACGCGCGCAGCGCGCCGAAAAGGGCCCGCTAGGCCTCCAGGGGGGAGGGGGGCGCCTCCGCCGCCCCCTTGGCTACGTGCTTGCCTTCCACTGACCACAGAGTCAGACCAGTAGCGAACAGTAGCCATTATATCTGTGACATATCTCAGACCAGTAGCGGACAGAAGCCGTTATATCTGTGACCATAGATAACAGTAGACATCTGTCTACTGTTACTGTCTACTGTCTACTGTGTGTCTACTGTGTCCTCTGTCAACTGTTAGTTTTTTTTTTTAATTTATTATATATTTTTTTCTACCGTTTTATCATCGTTTCACACCATCAATAAAATTTAACACGAATTTTTCTTAGGGATACACAACAGTACACATAACACAACAATACCTGCACCATAGGCCGATCACGGCGGCCCCGCCCGCGCCGCCTCGCACTACTGCGGCGGCCCCGACCGCGAAGCGGCGCCCCCGCACCACCGGCCGTCCTCTGTCTACTGTTAACAGTAGTCTATACTGTTATCTATGCTGTGACATATCTCAGACCAGAAGCGGACAGAAGCCGTCATATCTGTGACAGATCTCAGACCAGTAGCGGACAGAAGCCGTCATATCTGTGACAGATCTCAGACCAGTAGCGGACTGTAGCCGTTATATCTGTGACAGATCTCAGACCAGAAGTAGACAGTAGCTGTTAAGTCGGCTCAGAGCTGCCGGTTCTTCAGTCAAGCTCACAATCCGACGATCTTTTTTAAGCGGCGAAAGCCGTATTTATCAGAGAGTGTTTGTTTGTGCGTTCAGCACCGCGGTTCTTACACAAACACCTCAAGAGTGGATATTACTTTTTGAAATGAAACTAGTTATTCTGTTTATATTGAGGTGCATTAATTATTACACCGTCCGCACAAGTCCCTACGATTGTTCATTGTTCAGCGTCAAACATGCGAATGTAATTCAAAATGTTAGGGGTAGGATTGCACACATTCCTGAGCAAGTGAGCATGAAACACAAACTCAATGCGCTCAGGCTCAAACATTGCTCAGACATTCGCAATTTCGCACGCCGTGGACAAAAACACGTCAGTTTCAACAGCCGGCATCGCTACCCAGCCGGGCTGCACTGTAAGCTGCAGCAAAAACCACGTATGGTCCACTGGCGGACATCAGACGACAGCACGCTGTACATATGAGCGGATCCCGAACACTAAATGGGAAACAGCCAAATTCAGTACTACTTGCTTCACTGAAAAAGTTTCGTACTACTTTTTGCACTAGTCTCTCATCCGACAGGGAGCTGCCTTTTTATCAAACACATCCAATAACATACCAGGTTGGTATTTTTGGGTTCCAAAATAAGCGTCCCGCTTTAAGCTGGCCAGCACAGCAGTTAAAGGGAATATACCGCCTTGGGAAAAGTATGTGGAATGATGGAGATGAGTACCCAGATGAGTGGCACTTACCTCCATCATTCCAGTTTAGGGTTGATAAAACGTTTTTCGGGGCGGCCAAATCTTGCCGAAAAAAGTGGTCCCATGAACCCTTTACCTGAGGGGCCCCTCTGTGTTGGCTAGAGGCCAATTCGGCATGTGTACTGTGTAGGGCTCTTCACACTCGCCCAGGGGCCCTTTCGGTCTAGCCAGGAACCCCTACGACCTGTCCACGGGCAAAAAGTATAAAAAAAATGTGCAAAATGGCCCTTTTGTCCCTGGAGCAAACTTGAAAGGATCATTTCTGGCGCCCGCTTTATTAATCATATTCGCACTTTTTACCAGCCCTGCATTCCACATACTTTTCCCAAGGTGGTATATTCCTTGAACTGCTGTGCGGGCGAACCTAGCGGGACACTGTCTTTGGAACCAATAGTAACAACAATGACGCTCGACGCTTCCTTAATCGGGTCGCTGTTCTCATCGTTTTCAAAAATCGACACCGTGCTGGTTCATCTGCGGGTATGGCTGACGGGACAGGCCACTGATTAGCTGAGCGAATCTGGTTTGAATTAGCGTTTCGTCCGCTGGCTGGGCTTGCGGCCGGCTATAAAAGCCAGTGTCGGACGCCGCAAGAGTCCACACTACTGAAGTACGCAGCCGTCTACTGGGTCCATTCGGGACGGACTAACACAATCAGGTGAGTAGAGTGAAGTGTGGCCCCGTGAGCAGGTAGTGGGAGACTGAGAGACGGAGCTGGTGGTTGGCGAGAGCAGTGGCAGTGAAGACTGATGCAAAACGGGGAAGCAACTCAGGTGACGGGACAGATTTGGAAAACGCGGGGTAACAGGGGCAACAGAAAGAAACAGCCGATACCTAGAAACATGAAATGGAAGTGGAAGTCATCAGGCAAAAGAAACCGTTCAAATGAGGAACTATCTGCTTTAATGAATTATGTGCTGAACAAGTTTCATAAGGGCAGTGTTCAGAGCCTTTTGTTACGACACTTAATGAGTCACGGTAATTATTTCGAAGCTGTCGTACAATCGGTCCATAATGCGCAGTGCTCGTAAAAATGTCTCATTTTATTGGCGGTCAGAATCATTCATCCTTTAAATTATGTTTGCTATTATAACTTAACTCCTGGGCAAACAAAAATAGATCGTAATAAAAAATAATGTAACGGCAGCTGAAAATTCTGCCTCATCGACGGTCGCCATGAATAGTCTAAGAAGGTGAGGGAGAAATTCAGCGAATCGACATCGTAATATGTGCATTAATATTGCTCATCAATAGTGTAAGAGAAGGTTTGAATAATGGTCAGTGTTCCATTGGTTCTAGACATGAAACAGTAATTGAATTATATTAAATGACCATTGGTCTTAGTTTGGTAAGACAATTAATTAATTTTTCATTGATTTCACATGCGACTTTCATTTGCGCCATACGGATCATCAAACAGCAATCAGATTTAAATTACTGTCAGCAAACCAAGAACGTTATTGACATGAACATTGCTCTTACGAATGAGTATAATATTGGTGTCTCAGGCATCATCTTGATACATTATTCGGATGAATTCCACGAGGGAATCATTGTGGCTGTTGTTGTTAACATCAATAAACATCTGACACTAGTGGAGCTAACTTCTGGGTGTCGGGCAGGAGCGTTCCAGGACGCACAAGCCTCTGTGGGCGTCAAGTTCATCCACTCTCTCACGCCTGGCTACCTCATAGACGAGCATCCGTTTGCATCTGAAACAGAGCGAGTTACATGCCGGTGTGAGAAGTGATTGGACTTTGCTGCCCACCACCCAACGCCTTGCTTAGCGTGAGTCGAGCTGCAAGGTCCAATCACTGACTCAGTCCATGTAACTCCTCTGTTGCAGAATGTGGCGCATTCTGGTCCTCGGCTTTTCTGGTGAGCTGGCGGCGGGTCAGCTGGACTTGCCCGGTGGTTATTTACCGCCAGCTTGTGAAAAGGGCAAGACTATCACGAGCACGAGCACTCAACTGCTGACCAACACCGTTTTCCGCACAATCACCTCCACCATCACCCAGACCACGCAGCAGGCAACGACGTCGACCAAGGTGGTGCCCAGCACCGTCAGCTACACAAACACCAAGAGTGTCACCAGCCCCGTGGTCAAGAGCGTCGTCAACACGAAGGATGTCATCCAGACTGTCATTAAGACTGTCACCACGCCAGGCAAGACAGTGACAAACACACAGACCAAGGTGGTCACTAAGACGAGCGTGCTCAATAAGGAGCAGGTCAAGACGCAGGTGCTCAAGAAGACCAACATTGTATCGCAGCAGGTGAAGGCTACGGCCAAGGTCACCTCGACCGCCATCAAGAACGTCGAGAAGGTGGTGGCCGTGACGAGCACAGAGGTGGTGCCGGGCAAGACGGTGCAGCAGGTGAAGACGTCCCAGGTGGTGCAGACTAAGGCGGTGACTTCGGAGCCGCCGGCGCAGTACAAGACCACCACCCGCATCCAGCTGAAGACTGTCACGCGCACAATCACGGAGACGTCACCGGCCGTCACGAAGACGGTGACGGACACCACCACGCGTGTCGTTTTCGTCACTGCCACCGTCATCAAGACGGAGCAGGTCACCGTGCCAAAGGTGGTGACGAAGGT
>VOPJ01005729.1:0-185764 GCA_014673585.1 Semibalanus balanoides
TCCAGAACGGGAGTTTGGGGGGTGGGGAATTCAAAGTATCACACAATCCTGAAGACTTATTGGATTTCGCTTGCTTATGCTTTGGTAGCTGATTTAAAGCAAACTTGCCATTGTAGAAGTTGCTTATATTTCCTTCTATATAATGAAATGTGTCATTTTTGCCGATCTCGGACGGTTGGTGGGAGGGGGGGGGGGCAATAGTCAATTTTGCCCAACCGTAGATCCGACACTGGATGGATCTATAGAAAGTATAGGGAGTATGTGTCTTCAAAAGACTTTGACTGCGCCTTAACTCAACCCAGCCGATCTAAATAAATGCTGCTCTCTGCTGGGTTTGACTAGGCTCTGTCGGAACATAACCGAGTCTGAGACTCAATGCCCCTGGTGTCACTAGGCACGCCCAGCCCATCGAAGCCGATATCTCCGGCCTGGTTATGACCACGTCAGCCTGGCTCAAGCCTCTCACGGCGCCGCGCCCAGCTTTTTCGTCGCCTTTGTGCCCTTTGTGCGCGCCCGGGGCGTTTTTCGCGACAGGCCGGCTCCGTCGGCACGCGCCCAGCGCTTTGTGGGTCAGCAGGGGCGAGTTTGGCGTGCTAACCGGGCGGCGAATGGTCGTTACGGCGCGGCGATCAGCTGATCGCCGGCCGGCCGGCCGACGGCCCGGCAATTTCCCGGCCGGCCACAAGGCAGGGAGGTCGGCTGCCGACTGGGTGACGGCGGCGCTCGCGCGTTTCGGACAGAGGTGCACTGTGGAGTGTGGAGAGAACGAGTGGTATCGGTGTGTGACCCCAGGTCAAGGTCAGGGCAGCTGAATGTACGACAACTTCGTGAACAGCTGCGGTGCGGTGTACCAGCGAGAGGTAAGTTCATGAGAGGGAAGCAGATATTCCCGTGTTCCTGCCCCCGTGTTCTGCATGCACCCACTCCGCACTCGGCACCCACACAGGCGTACCCAGCACCCATTCAGCACCCTGTGGCCTCGATCCATCCCAGGCGGAAGGTCGTATTTACCACAGCCACCCGCCCGAGAAATAACCCAGCTCTGGCAAACTGCGGGTTTTTAGCCTCTGGGCCAGCGCTGGCGTGAGGGCCTGGTCTGTCTTCATTTCTTTACGATGTTTGCCCAATCTGGGAGAGCGGGCTGGCATCAGGCTCGCGGGCTGCGGACCGTGTCTACAGGCCTGGTCACTGTCCATCTTCCCCCACCCAATCACACACGCGCGCGCAGCCAAGTGTTCACTTGGCTGGGGGAGCTTTTGGCAGCTTTCTGTTTATTGTCGGGGCGAATCTCACAGCTGGGCCCTGCAAATGTTTACTACTGCGGCTTATTTATAGACATTGTTTTCACTTTCAGGCACCACAAGTGTCCATTTTTTAATGACTTTTTAATGGTGAATTTTGCATGGAGTTATTTATAGTGCATATTTGATATTAGCAGCATAAAATAATAATCTTGGTATCTGCCGCTTACTACATTAAACACTTGTTTCTGACGAGTGCTTTTAGTAGTCATCAAAACAAATCGCCTTCGCCATGCATCACAAATACAATCTGACACGGATAAAACCATTTCCAGGTGTGAGAGTGGAGCAAGGTTTGTGTTGTTTGTGTTGTTAGCACGTCTCCTGCGGCCTTGTGAAGCTTTGTTTGCAATGTGGCCACGCCTGCGAAGCTGTGTGAAGCTTTGTTTGCAATGTGGCCACGCCTGCGAAGCTGTGAAGGGCTGCTGCAGCCTTGGCCTCTCTGATCTGATGCTGTGGAGCTGCCAGTTTTAATTCCGCAGAAGTTTCGGCTTTTGGAGCCGGTAAAACGACATTGTTTGGCGTTTTAGAGGTGAATCAGTATTCTGGGGACTGTTTATTAATTTTGCAATTGTTTATGCTCTGCTTCTGTAAATGATGAGGCATGAGCAAACCAGCCTTCTCTTTTTGCATTTAGGTAATTTCATGAGTTTTAATAATATCAAACGATACTCTTGAGCATAATTAGTAAAAAAGTAAAGACAGATTTATAGGGGCGCCGGAACCTTCCGAAAGTAGGGGAGGCATTCCGAAGTCGATTCCTTTCATGCAACGCCATAGACGTAATTTTAAAATCTGACAATGTTGGGGGCGGCTGCCCTCCATGCCCCCCGGTTCCTGCGTCCTTGCAGGTTCAACCTTATACTCAAATTATATAGAATATTCATTAAAATATTTTTCAGTCGTGGGCCTTCTTCAGTGAATATAATTGTGTCCACCTCTCATATATTTTGTCAATCGCTCAATTATCATAACCACTAAAGAAGGCCCACGGCTGAAAATATATTTTTGATTTTATTAAACATGTTTAGTCTGCATAATATGAGCATTAAGTAAAACTTTTCTACTTCTTTTAGGTGATTTCCCGTCAATTCACAACTGATTATTTCACCGAATTACATCTTTATAGTGCATATTCGTAGCACAAAATTCAAATATCGGTTTCAGGTGCCTACCAGATCAATACACTCATTTCTGATAAGTGTTTTGCAATAGTCATACAAAATCGCCTTTGCTAAGACTCTTACTTTTTCTGCTTGCGGGCTTCCTTAAATTCACCTGTTTTGGACTAATTTTGTGTTTTGTTTATTTTGTAGGCGTTTTTTAACTTAAAAGTCCGCCTATCGCCTACACAATTTCAACGTTTATGCAAGCTGTAGGCTACCCAACCAAAAACTTCAGCTCTACTTTTCACTGCCCAGGTCGAGCTGCGTTCTAAAGCTGCAGCCCCGCCCGAAGGCTGCAGCGTTCAGCCGGGCGGAGCGAGCTGTTGGCTGCAGCTACAGACCACCTCAGCGGCTAACAATGAGCTCTGCTACGCCCCTGAACTGAGCGCCGCCGCCTGGCTGTTCTCTATTGCAATGGCTGACGGTGACGGCGAGCGGAACTGGCAGCGAGCAGGGGCGCAGCCAAACAAGGCAAAAAGATGGTTTTGGGGCCAAGCTCAAAAGTCTCACGCACTTCTAATAGCTCGTCATATTTTGCTTGTTTATGCATTGGTAGCTGATTTAAAAAACACAGTTTCATCAGAAATTGTTGTCTTCAAATTTTCGCATAACCGAGTGCGGAGTGAGTGTGTCAGATTTCGGCTGATTTCAGGAGAGCTGTATTATTTGGAGAGATATGACCCTGGCTCCGCCCCTGGTAGCGCAGGACGCCGCGCTGTTTTGGCCCCGCGGCACGTCAACCATTCCGAACCTGATACGCCCGGCGGCACGGGAGTTTGTTGATACCGTGCAGTGCAGGTGTAACAGGCCCGGGGCCGGATCCGATCAGCTGATCCGGTGACCAACCTGTCCGTCATGGCGCGTGACGCGTAACATCAGATACGGTATCGGATCACATGACGCACCTCCGTATTGTTGCCGTCATTGGCTTGGGGTGTTCCTCCGTCCACCCGACCCCTGTAGATGCGTCAGTACGTATTGATATGTCAAAGGTCAATATATTCCTAATTAAAACCTTAAATAACGTAGAAACGTTAACTTGCAAGTTGACTAACTCAAACGGGTTCCATTTTTGCATTTGCTCTTTAAATTTCTTACCAGCATTGGCTCCGCCACATTGGGGACGGGGGGACGTGTCCCCCAATTTGGGGACTTCTAACATTACGCCTATGGGCGTTGCATGGAAAGAATTAACTTCCGTCCCCCTTCCAATTTTTGAAACGTGGCGGAGTTCTTGCATACCAGTACATATCAGCATTGATGTCGTTTCTCAGCTCATTGATGTGACATCACACACTATTCCCAGCCATGGTTTGAGCAGTGCAGAACATATCGACTTTGGCCGCAGTGGTAGGTTGTGCTGTGTTAGTAGTAGTTAGCACCTAATCACCCCTACCAGGCGCTGATTCAGGGGCGCTAGCCCCCCCCCCCATCCCGTGAGCCGGGTCGCGCCCATGGTGCGCCCGGAGGGCGCAACATTTTGTATATGGCGTCCCCCCTTGATCGAAATCCTGGATCCGCGCCCGTCTTCCCACGTCAATCGCATATTCGCGGTCGACCCGTAATAACCCACTCTGGATGACCTTGACCGGGCAACTCCCGGTCATTCCTCAATGCTCCCTGACCTCACAGTGCCGGCTACAGTTTTCCGGGCCGAGGGAGCCGTCATGGCCGCTGCCACTGTGAAAACCGTCGCTCGCCCTTGTCTGCATTTCAGCGCGCGTGCGACATTCCTGGCCGCCTGACCCCGACATCCCGTCCCCTCTGATGACGCCTGCCGCGGCCGCAGCCGCGTTGCGCCGTGCTTGATATTACGCCGTGCTTGACATTGCGACGTGCTTGATTTTTACGCCGTGCTGACAATTGCGACGTGCTTGATATTGCCCATGCTTGATATTGCGCTGTGGTTTGATAAATTATTCGCCGTGCTTGACACTGCGACTGCGGGGGCTGGCGGTGGCACGGCTCGCCTCGTGGGCTCTGACCGGGACCGGATGCAGCAGCACACCCCGGTCTGACCTGCGGCGCTGAACAGGCCCAGTGATGCGGTGGGGAGTCCGCCTGGTGCTCGGTAGGAGCTGATGCACTCATGGCGGATCCGGAACGGAAACAAAATGTTGGTTGGGTGGAGAGGGAGGTCAAAGTCAAAATATCCGGTTATCACAAAAATGTGTTCGCATTTCGATTGTTTGTGAATGAAGTAGCAACTTGTTTGAAAAATTGCCGCTGAATGGAAGTTGTTCCATTTATGTATTATTGGAAATGCGCAAATTGTTGGCCCTTTTCAGTCATTTTCCAGCGCTAGACCCGATGCTCCCCGCCCCCTCTCCACTAGAACCTGCCCATGGATGCGCCAGCCTGGCTCTGCCTGTTGTCTCGCCATGGTTGAGGCCGCCATGGTCCGGCTGCCATCGTCCCGTCCATCGCCAGTTCCAGGCGTCAGTCACGTCGGTCAGTCACCCTTTCCTTGGCGCGGTCCCCGGTCTTAAAACGGACTTGACTGGCAGTGGATGGATAGGGACGGTGCCAAAAGCCGAGCACTGACGAAAATGACGTCTGGTGGCTGACGAATGACGTTAGACAATAGGTGCTGACGTTTGTTATATAACGGTTGGTATGCAAATTATTTCGTTAATATAAACCGTTAACATAAACGACTGACGACTGACAACTGACGACTGACGAACTGGACGACTGACGACTGACGACTGACGGACTGACCGACTGACGACTGACGAACTGTCGACTGACGACTGGACGACTGACGACTGACGACTTGACGACTGACGACTGACGGACTGACGGACTGACGACTGTCGACTGTTCGACTGTCGACTGTCGACAGACGACAGGACACAGACGACAGCGACAGGACGACAGACGGACAGACGACAGACGACAGACGACAGACGACAGACGACTGACGACTGCGACTGACGACTGTCAGTTGCAAACGGACAGTCCGTGACTAGTCGGTGGGCAAAAAAGACTGACTATGACGCCGAGGAAACCACGTCTCTAGACCCAGTTCTTGGAACCTCGACGTTGGGTCCTGACTCAGCGGGTATCCCCATCACCAAATTGATACACGTGCGGTTAACCCAGACTGGTCCAACTTACTGTTTTCATGCTGTTTTACGAAAGTAGGAACACTGATACGCAGGTTTCTTTGTGCTGTTGGCCTATCTAAACTTCATGTATTTGCAACTAAAAGACTAATTTGACTTGCACTAACTGTAGAGTGCACATTTGTCATTATTAGTTGCGAGACAACATTTTGCTACATGGGTCCGCTGGGTCCAAACTTGCGTTGCATTGGGTCTAACTGGGTCCATTTTTCAGCTTTTGGGAACCGGTTCGGTCTGGTTCCCCAAAATTATCAACTTTGCCACCTCTAGTCGTGGACAGTCGTTGCCGCACTGGCGGATCCAGGGGGGGACATTAAGACCAAAAGCCCCCTCCCCTACAGGAACATGGACGGCATTCAATACAAGTATCCCTCCTCGCACGTTCCTGCATTGGCCTTAAAAGTGATAATTAGGCGAAAACGTCACCCCCGTCAACGAATCTAAGCTGGGAGCCTAGACGCCAGTAGTTGCCCTCTATATAACAATTGTCGTGTGTTCAACCACGAAATGTTGTTTTATTTTCCTCCACTTCCATTTAGGGTGTAGTGTAGATGCTATGGCTAGTGCGGAACACAGCCATAGGGGCGTAGGAGCCGGGGGCAGGGGGGCAACTGCCCCCATTTTTTTCTCTCGGATTTTAACATTATGCCTACGGACTTTGCATGGAAAGAATCTACTTCAAAATGTATTTTGCCCCCCAAACTTCAAAAGAGTTGCTACGCCCCTGAACACAACCATTTGTGTGCTTTTTATATTTTGTTACCATGTTAAATCCTCCTACCCACAAATACCTGATCCGCCCTGCGCCCAAGTATGCTTTTCCTTCCCGCTAATACCCATGCGGGTAACTGCAAAGTTTCTGGCAGGCAGGCGGGTAGAAAATGGACAACTCTGCCGATGACTACTGTCTAATGGCCCTGATCGATTTCTGATGTCTTGAATAGCGTCTGCAGACGTCATTCGCTAGCTCTGACATTCGACACGGCACACGCACCATGTGTGACGAATGTCACATGGTGACGCACCATGTGAAACGCACCATGTGTGACGAACGCCAACTAGTGCGTGACGCTGGTCTTTCGGTCTGTCTTTCAGGCTGAATGGTATAACTTTAGCAGTGCTAGTCGTAGGCTGTTTCCTGATTACAGCAGACGACTAGCGCAGCTATTCGATGCGTCGATTTCGACGCAGAGAGAAATGATGGTTGTCGTAAAAGGAACGTTTTAGTGTGTTAAGTTAATCGCTTAGACCATTTGTGGACTTGTCTATGTCGATTGTCAAAAGACACTCGGTGAATGGTATCGATTTACCTTTCCGAACATTCGGGTCATTGTGAATGTCGCATTATCATTTTGTCATAAAGTTCTATGTTCATGTTCTCAAATTATTGCAGATAAAAGCGTATTAAAGACATTGACGAAATGTTCGTCGCAGTATGCATATTACGTAAAATAACACGTTCAACGTGACAAATAAAACATCGAAGAATGGTGAACAGAACTCAGTACAATATTCCGTTTCTAGAATCGGTTCGTTTGAGCACAGAGCAATCCGACTTAATTATTTAAAAATGGTCCGTGCTCAAACGTAGAGATATTGATCGCAGTATGTCTGAAAGGGCCTAGAAGCTGCATATCCGCATGTCTAATTTTAGTGCAAAGTTCCTTGTGCTCCAAAGCAAGGTCATCAGATAAAACCGCAGAATGTACTACTTAGCTGGCAAGCTAGCTTTCTGCATGCTGCGCTGGTGCACTTTGTAGCAATGTGAGGTGATGTGAGGTATCTAAATTCCGTGGAGAATCAATCTTTCCTCACGGTGAATTTGCCAAATTATGTCATTTTCGGTATTCCTGCAGTAATGAATTAAATACCATTGTGATATTTGATAGGACACCCACCTTCAAAAGCATTTTTATTGGATTCGTGACCCCAGCGAGAGTCGTGAAAAAGAGGACCTTCAGTTTCAATTCTTCATTCTTGTGGGTATATTGTTTTAATAAATTTCGTCCGTACCCTTTGAATGGATGGATTTCCGAGGTCAGGCCCCCGCTACACATAGCTTGTTGCGCTGGCTCTGATTCGTGCCATCTGATCCTGCATTTCCTGTTGGCCGGCTGTATTTAGAGCCGAAAGTTTTACATGCTCGACATACCTGGACAGTGGACACGGTCCGCCCGGTCCGCCCCACTCACTGACGTCACCTGACTATGAGTGCGACCGCTGCCACCGGCCGCAGGCCACCCCAGTCAGGAGCAAATAGCGAGCACCGAAGCGACTCAAATCCTGCCTGCCAGTTGCCACTACCGGCAAAGGTTAGAAGCATAGCGCTCTCCCACTGAGTTACAGGGGCGTATTTACGGGGAAAACTGTGAAATTCCCCCCCCATGGGGTCATGCACCAAAGGCGCCGAAAGGGTGCATGCAAGGCGCCTCACGCGCGCTCCGGCTGAATATGAGGCGCGTTCCACTGAATGTAAGGCGCGTTTTGATACACCTCTGAAGGTGCCCTCAAACATACCTCCAGAGGCGCTCTCCCATATACCTCTTAAGGTGCTCTCCGATACAAATTTGAAAACGCCCTCCTGCATACCTCCAAAGGCGCCCACCGATGCACTTTGAAGGCGCCCTACAACATACCTACAGGCTCAAAGGCGCTCTTTGATACATCTCCGATTGCGCCCTCTCACATACCTTCAAAGGCGCTCTCGAATACACTTTCGGAGGCGTCCTCTAATGCATATTTAAAAGGCGCCCTCCGATACACCTCCACCCTTCGATTGATGGTACGTGGGAGGACATCTCCAGATGTGTATCGGATGGCGCCTTTGGAGATATTATATGTGGGAGGGCGATTTCAAAGTTGTATCGCAGCCCGCAGGTCACTTTTGGAATTATGTGGAATGGCGTCTTCAGAGGTGCATTGGAGGGCGCCTTTGAAGGTATTTGGAAGCCAGGTGGGCGCCCTCGGAAATCTATCGAAGCCCCCTCCTCCCTGCTCAACAACACGTTTGCTGGCGGCGCACTCATGCGAGTTTGGCACCGTCTTGAGGGCTTGCCCCCTTGACGGATTTATAAATACGCTACTGCTACGCACAGGGGCGGACTTTGTGTATCTACAGTAAACGTTTTCTACCGTTTTTGGCATGACAAATACATGTCAATGACAAAATCCTAATTTTGGGTAGCCACATTATAAAGTCGCTTGTTCAGACCTGAGATCGCGTATTACAATTCCAGGATTTCCGAATTTTCAAAAAATGATTATATCATATTTATGTATTTTCAAAAATGACCTCATGATTCTGATAATATATAGGTTTATATGACTTGCATGCCTTAGGTGGGATATATTGCCCAGTGAAAACTAGTGTTTTGCGTGACATTACAAAGATGTCTGAGGCTGTAACCCGAAAACCATTTGACGGAACAGGCTGAAATTTTCACATCGTAAATCTACGGCCCAGATCACCCCCAATGCGCGTTTTGTCCAAATCTGAGATGTAGGGTGCTGGTCGACCTGACATGGAATGTCCCAGCTCCGAGGAGGACCCAGTTGGAGAGGGGGGGGGGGGCGAGGCCGTGTGCCGAACATTGGCGGATCTAGGATTTAGTTTTTGGCGCCATGGGGGCATCACCCCGAAAAAGTTCATCAAAATTAAAATAACTCGTCGGATTTCGCTCCCTTATGCATTGCTAGACGTTTTAAAATAACTTTCCTTAGTACAAGTTGCGTAGATCTCCTACATCAGGAAATGTGCAAATTTGCGCCGATTTGGGGTTTGGGGGGGCATCTGCCCCTGATGCCCCCTGGATCCGGCAGTGGTGCCGAATCTGAACCACTCGCCTAGGAGTGACAACGGCTGTGGTGTTTGTGGAGAAACAACAGCTGCTTCGAGGCGTAGCGGTCACTAGCGTTATCACTTTTGTTGGCAGCCCTGGCCTGGCATAGCGCTATCACTGTTATTGGCAACCATCCCCTTCTTCAAGTGTGATTTGCGTTCTACCCTGACCTGAGGCGGCTATACACGTGAGGGAAGAATCAACGGATCGTTTAACCCGCGCGGCGTAGGGGTCTCTCTGCCGCGCCGGGCGATAGGGGCGGGTAAATATTACCCCCCTTTATCTTCCGAACCGAATTCCGCAGGCGAGACTCTCGCGCAAGGCCGGCGATCGAAATCTCTCAATGAAACGCATAATCGAATGCATCAACGCCGAAATATATTTTCAAATAGGTCAAATGTAAGTGTTCACCGGTAAGTCATTATGGGCACAAAAGGTTCGAGTTTATATTTATTGATTCGTTATATTGGTTTCATACATTCAAATTAAAATCCCTTTTGATTTATACTGTCAATGCGCACTAAAACGGCTCTCAACAGGGCGTCTGCAGATCCCGGGGGGCAAGGGTGTGCAGTTGTACACACCTGAAAATCTTGAAGCGGGGTAACACAATCACTATTTTGCACCCGAGATATGTCGGAGGCCCTTGCATTAAAAGTACTGAATTCATCCAACAGCTGCTTGATATACCGCGCGAAGCGCGGTAACTGGGTCCAAGACCACGCCCGCGAAGCGTGGTTTTTAAAGATGATGATGATTGTAGCTTTAGGGCGCCGCAACAAAGTAGTTATATGGCGCCCAAACGTTTAAAGCACTTTAGAGTTCTTTAGGGCTACCATGGGCCCTCTCTGAAAGACCAAAGGCCTGGGACGTTCACAAGAGCCGAGAGCTCCCATGTCAGAAGGGTTGGGTCGACCTGGACAGGCCGAATAGAGTGTCCTCCTGAAGCGGGTCAGAGGGTCCTCTAGAACACATCCGAAAATGTGACCCCGCTACCAAGCAGGAGAGTAGCACCTGGGTAAACAGTCGTAGATGGTAGCCATCGGAAGTTGAGCACCCTGGGATGATGTACGGAGGGGCCCATGGGCAGGTTCAAGATGGGCCCAAGCGGCAAGCTGGGGAGGTTGAAAATGCACTCAAAAGCGGAGCATTCCAGATGGCTCTCTTTAACACGTCGAATGGCCAACTAGCCAGCACTAGTAGGGCGCATGTAGAGCGTGCGATAGGTAGTGCCCCTGGGCGAGAGTATCGCTAGGTGGGCCCTGAGCGGGTCATGTGCGCTGAATCAGCGACGAATTAACCCTACCGCAGCACCGATGGCCCCTGGGAAGGTCGGAGGGCCCATGGTGTCGGAGGTCGAAAGGGCCCAGAGTGGGTCAGAAGGCCCCCCTGAAACCAAGTAGGTAATGGGCCCCTAGCCAGATAGAGATCCCCTGAGCAGGTTTGTAGGCCTCTGAGCGGGGCAGATTGCCCCTGAACACGATTAATTAGGCCCCGAGTGACCCCACAGTAGAGGGCTTGGGAAGGTCGTAGGGGTCCCTGGGAAGGTCGGAGGGGCTCCTGGGCAGGTCGGATGGCCCCAGGGGGAAGAAAGGTCACAGAGGGCCCATGGGAAAGTCGCAGGGGAAACTGGGAAAGTCGTAGTGGACCCTGGGAAGGTCGGAGGGGAACCTGGACAGGTCGGATGGCCCCTGGGGAAATCAAAAGGGCCCCAGAGTGGGTCCGTGGGCCCCCTGAACACACCGAATGGGTCCCTAGCCACTTAGAGGGTTCCCTGGTTAGGTCGTACTCGTAGGGGACCCAACGGACAAGCTAAAGGCCGCTGGGCGGTAAGAGGTCCCCCTGAACACGTCCGAATGGCCCCGAACCAGCAACATAGGTGCCACTAGGTACACGGCGACGAGCTCCTGGAAGTTGGAGGGCCCTGGGCTGTAGTGTCGGATGGGCCCTGAGGTAGGTTCGAAAGGACCCAGAGCGGGGTCAGAGGAACTCCTGAATACGATGATTATTGGGACCACAAAGCACAAGGGCCCCTGGGAAGGTTGGCGAAGGGGCCCGTAGGGACAGGGGCGTAGATGGCCCCTGGTAGATCAAAAAGGGCTCCAGTAGCGGTCAAGGGGCCCATGCTGAACACTTGGATAATGGGATCAAAGAAATATCAATGTACGTGATATAATAAAACAGTATTTCTGCATTTCGTCAAGTAATTTCTGCACAAATATGTTCTTAGTTTAATATTTGCTAACCCGTGTTACTAAACACCACGTCACTTGTGTCAGTAGGTGGTCCCTTCCCTTGATCCCTTGGTAGAAAATTTAAATTGCTAATTGTCTACTTATTGTCTTCAATGTTGTTGTCTTAACAAATAGGTAAAACACAATACGCAAAATAAAGAAACGTCAGAGCGGGTTCATGAAACTACGAATTACATAAAAGAAAAGAGAGGCGTAAAAATAATGAACGAGATCAGGCAAAAATAGAGAGAAATGGACATGGTTATTGTGTGGTACGGGACTCGGACTATCGAATCACAGCGCCAACGTGGATGTGCAAAAACGTTATGGGTTGGAAAGCCATCAAGGTCTCAATTTTTTACCGGATCACTAGACTTGGTTATATACAATATTGCCTATGTTGGCTGTGAGCCACCAACAAGTTAATCGCTCGAACCCATTATTATGGGTGGCTCGTAGCTGGGGAGCAAGGGCGGATCCAGGGGGCCAAGGGACCATGCTCTCCTCCCCAAAGGTCCTGAAACTATCTTTTGCCACCCACCCCCCACCAAAAAAACGTCGGACGTACGGTTGTAAAAATTGCCTTTGCAGCAGTCAAAATACAGCCATCCACAGTGCAAAAACTGAAAAAATCGCGCGCTTCGCGGCATGACACCACATACGCAATTAGCTTAGTAAACAAATTTGTAAAATGAAAAATGAAATTTAATTCAGTGTCTGGCAGTCTCTCCTAGGCGGTACCTATTCCATAGCCCACTCCCGCCAGGGCCCCACTCCATTCATAAAATATTAACTTTCAAGTGGGCTATACATGTTAAGCAAAGTCTCGGCGATTTTCGAAAATGGTGGACGCGAACGCAAAGACAGAGAGAGAACAAATCGCAATACAACGCGAAGCCTGGCTTATTGCGGTGAATACAAAAGATATGACTATGGACAAAAAAGCTAAATAGATGAGAGGTGCTCAAGGCCAAGCCCACCACTTACCAAGCCATTCTCGTCTGCAGGCTCACTCCAGCTCCGAGGGACCATTTTGTGCGGAAAAGCCGTTCTGCCGCTGCTGTTTTTCAAACCGATTGCACTCTTACCAACTATGTTGTTTTACAATTCGGTAATAGTAGCAGTTAGTGTTATTAATAATACATGGCCAATATAGAGCTGCAATACTATGAAAGGCTTACTGCACCGAGCTCATCGGTGAATTATCTATCCGAAGAATATATAAAATAATAATAAAAAACTAAATATATTTAAACGATATTATGGTACTCATAGCGAGATGCGCAATAAGGAACAAGTTGTGTATGCTCAGTAGTGGTTATCAAATATTAAAATTTCGTTTCTCACTACTGACCCAAAAGGGATTAAAATTTTTACCCGCTTTGCGGGCGTCTACTACATTGTCAGGTCCCATCGTATAACAAGCCATCGTACATCGTCACGTTCGTTGTTTGCTTTTATTCTTCTACAGGCCAACCGCCAATGTTTTGGGTTTATCAGGCAACTACACATACACCTAAAGTTCGCTGCCGTCTTCGCGGCGCTAAATTCAAAAGGTCCAGCACTTAAAATTAAGTCCACATTACAAAAATGCTGCAAAGGCTTTACATACACGTGAAACAAAATTGGTACATTCTTTTGTCAGTTCACCCCATCACCCTCAAAAATTATATCAGCGACGTCCCTGGGTGCAGCTGACAGATGAAATAGTTTGCGTAGTGTATACTGAGGCGAACGGTCTGAACTATACAACTGCAAGCTGACATCTTTCCCTTGTGTTCGATATCCAAAAAAGTCCGATCACTAAAATAGTTCCAAACATAGAAATAATGGTAAATCGTGTGGTATGCAAAATAAAGTGGACGAAGTCCGGGAAGAAATTCGACACAGTTAGGGGCAGGCTAAGGTCCGCTAAATTACGTCTTGCCGCAACACGCCGTGTGGGATCCGCCCTTGCTGG
This sequence comes from Semibalanus balanoides, assembly GCA_014673585.1. Taxonomy (NCBI): domain Eukaryota; kingdom Metazoa; phylum Arthropoda; class Thecostraca; order Balanomorpha; family Balanidae; genus Semibalanus; species Semibalanus balanoides. Next base: position 13,629 of record VOPJ01005729.1, read on the forward strand.
GTTTGGTACCATCGGTTCCGGAGGCCCCATACTTGCATGGGAGGAGCCCCCCATGGCAGACTTCGCACCCCACCCGGAATTTGAAAGTGCCGCAGGCAATGGCTCTCAAGGTGTGATGATCATCTATTGCATTAAGTAAAAGTGAAATTGGCAGTGCGGCATGGTCAAGGGTAAAGGTCAGGTTCACAAAGGTCACTGTCACGAAGAGGTCAAATAAAGCCTTGTGACACATGTGTAATAGGGGTTATTTTGGCACGTAAGAGTATGTACGGATAAGAAAACTTAGTCCATTTTTACAACTTTGAACCCGTCAATGGTCAAAGATTCACAGGTCATGCCAAAGGTCAAAACTGAAAAACTGACTAATACTGACACATACAAATCGGCATAATTCTAGGTTAGTTGTTGTCTCATAACACAAAATGACATTTATATATCTGTATCAGGTCAAAAATCAAAAACGTTATTTTGAAAAAATGACGTCCATTACCTACTTAATGCTTGGGAGGAGCAATCAGTCACTGGAAAAAAATGAAGCTATTACTTTTGGAAATTCGGTCTGGGAATTCATAACAACTTGGTTCTCTATACTACTATTCGGTTTTTAGATACCGTTCTGAAATTTGTCAATTTTTCTGGGGTTTAAATTTATGGAAAAAACAGTTTTTGGAATTTTTGGGAAATCAAAACCAGAAAACATTTGGTAAAATTCAAATTGCCATCTATGTAGAAAATAAATATTTCCTTTCTTATACAAGTTCTGCGTTTTGATTTCGATTTAAAGTATGTGTTTCTACGATGCATCAAACATTTATCGTTTATTCAAGCCAAAATGGATGAACATGCGTCATAAAACGTCATCTATCTTCCCGAGAGGTTCTCATTTTTTTTAGACTGTTGTTAAATTTGTTATTAAGTTAAGACGTCAATGAATTGATGCTGGATAGGTACTTGAAACTTGCCGTCGTTATCTGTTAGCTTAAGACCAGCGTATTTCAAAGATTATAGCGGAATACGGGAGGGGTAAATTAATTTACCCCCCCTACGCCGCGCGGGTTAAGTGATGCCCCGTACTTTATTTCAGTTTATATACTTTCGTTTCATGGAATGAAGGCCAATGAAAAAAATAACTAAATAGAAGATCATCACATTGGAGACCCTCTTGACATGCATTGCGCAATGCACAATACACGTGTAGTGCTAGGCTGAACGTCTCTGACGTCTCTGTCTATGTCTCTCTCTCTCTATCGTCTCTGACCACCCATAGGCCATAATCACTTCGAGGGTCAAAATGACCCTCAGTTCCTGACGCTGGCGAATTCTTGGAGGGGCAGACGGCTACACCCCCAAACCACTTGAAATCGGCAAAAAATAGCACATCGTTATTTAAAGGAAGGCTAAGCAATATTCATTTTGAAAAGCTTACTTAAGATCAGTTATTTATCCATGACGAGATGCCAACTGCCATCCAATTATGTTTTAGATAGGTGCGAGTCCTTTGTGATTTCCTCAAAGCCATCTTTTTCGTCTTCTGGACCCGCTTTTACTTCCTGACAAGTGACAACCATCAAAGTTAACAACTCGTCCCCTAGAGTTAACAAGCAGCCACTCGCTGCTTCCTAGAAACGCACCCGGTGAATGGCACACTGCGCGACCGCTAAGTGTAACGTTCACACACACACACACACAGTGCATAGAAAGTGAAACGCTGTTGACACGGAGTTTCGCCTTCGCTTGCCCGCCTAAGCCAACCAGACGACTATAGCACAGTGCCGCGTCTAGCTCTGGAAATACAGAGTCATTATGTCATCACTTCAGGGCCGCCGGTCAAATTTGGACCAGGGAAGTAGCGCAGAGTAGGGTTGAGAGGCACTCTCGGCGCTCTGACCACCCACGGTGGTTCTGAAGCAAGCTTTCATTGTTTTTCATTCATTGTATTGCGTTTGCAAACACGAACTAAGTGGCTGTGCAGGCCTCCACTTATTAGCAGCGTACAGGCAATGAGCTCTGTCGGTTCAAGTTATTCGAACGGACGGAGCATTTAGCGATGTGGAACTGGACACTTGACAGTGGGACACGTGGAGCTGATTTGGCCTAGTTATATTGCATGCATGTTTTATGCGAGCTTGTCGAATGCAATTAAAGGTGTGCTCTGAATCACAAAGAGGCGTTACTGAAATTAAACCAATGTAAAATAGGCTTGTCTCCCATAGCTATTATTTTGCTTGTTTAAACGACAAAGTTGGTACCCTATACAAGAATACTGACATGGGCAATGAAGTTCAAATTTGTGCTGTTAGTTTTGAAAACTGTTTTGAATAATTGTGTTTTCGAGTGACGTATATCACTTTTTGTCTGCACAACACAACATGTACAATTTGCAACTGTTGACCTGTTATGTCCTATGTTTTTAGGAATTTACCAGGCTTCATTATTTAGCTCCTCTTTCTCTTTCACTTTTGGATGAATCTGTGATAATTCGCTCGCCTGAAACTGTGAAGGTTATATGCAGGCACCACACAAGTATGACTGATAAGTGATATGTCATGACAAGTATGACTTATTAGTTGCTCGGTAAGCGTGATAATGGCATCACTATCTTTGGAAACTTCAGGATCTTTGGGATCGGTTTTTAGACGCTTTAGTGATGAGGTGAGGGATTATGCATTTGTCGGTCCTACAACTGATTTCGCGCAAACGCCGAGAGCGGCGCACGACTGCCCTCGACGCACCAAACCTTGATAGATTGGACGGAGTCATGACCCGGCAGAACCCTGGCAGACCGGGCAGACCCCGTCGAGCCCAGCAGACCGCCGGCATAGCCCACGAGCAACCCCGCGGCAGACCCCGCAGGACCCCGGCAGACCGCCGGCAGACCCCGGCAAAGACTGGCGGACTGGCAGACCGCTGTCGACTGCGCGGAGTTCGGTCGTATTGTTGTTTACTGTGCGGGCTGTGTGGATTGTAAGTATCCGTCTGCCACCGGCGCAACACCGGCAATGTCTGAGGGGGCGTAACCGGCGCCATGATGAGAGTCCCGTAAAGCACGGGACGAGTAGATGGAAGGGGCCGCTGATGAGGGGAGTGCGGGGCGTATGAAGAGGCGTCGGGCCGTCATGAGGGGCCGTGCCCGGGCGTCTCGGGAGACGCTGAGGTGTAGGCTGCAGATGGTTAGGGAGGGTGGCTGGGAGTCAAGAATCACGATGCACAACCGGATAAAGAGGGCAGAATTTCCTTAGACCAAAGCATTAATCAGAACGGCAATTCGTTGCTAGTATGGCGCCCGGATAACAGAACAGGCCGACGGGTAAAAAGAGTCGATGATTCTCACGTATAGACCAGGATACATGCAAACCTTATATGACGACTAATTTATGTAATTCCAGAACGATCTGATCGAAGCAGGTAGTTTATTGTGCGCAGTCCAATATAGAGGACAGGTTATCCGGCTGGACGCACGGATGTCGGTCAGGCCGACCGGGTAAAGAAGTCGATGTTTCACGTATACCAGATAATGCAAACCTATATAGCGCATATTTTTAATCAAAGTCTTCGAGGTAGTTTATTTGCCATCCAATATGAGCGAGGTATCCGGCTGGTAACGCACAGGATGTCGGTCACACGACTCGCAGCTGTCTTTATTGACGAGTCGAAATGTCATCAACTGTGGCGATCTATTTCTAGCTCAGGTGTTACAGTTTCTATCAAAAGATGCGGATACCCAATGTTTGGGGATGGGGGGATTCCCTACACTCTGCAGCTGAAATACCTAATTTAGTTGTAACTTTTACTTATATAAGTACCGTCTGGGAGTCTGCAAATATTACACTTATCACTTGGTATATTACAATGTATTTCATGTGGCATGCATGCTTTGAAATGCCAAGGTATATAACATTGGAAGGAATATTTATATTTATTAGTCTTATGCATGCTGTTGAGAACGACGGGGTAACATTTGCCAAGCTTACTTGTCAATACACCAGAAAAGCTGTCAATTTCTACAGACGGAAATCGTCTACAGAAACATCTATTACATGAACACTTAATCAAGCAGCGTATCCCGGTTAATCATGTGAGTGGCCACTGCGCCGTTTCCGTCCCCATTGCGCAATTGTCGTCACGCAACCACCAGCGTTCGCCTCCTGTGCGCCTCCTGTGCGCCAGCGTTCGCCTCCGGTGCGCCGGCGCTGTCGCGCGCGTGCGGCGTGAATCAGTCCGCAGGCACGCGGTGATAGCGAGTACAGCTGATATGCGTCACGGGTGTTTGTGGTTCCGTCGACCCAGCACATTGCCTTCGGACACAACGTAGTTCGAGAACGGCGGGGCAGGGCAGGCAGTGAGGATTACACAATTGTGGGGATGTGTGCCGTGTGGTTGTCAGTTGCCTGAGATGAGGGTGGTTCAATACAAACGTATAAATAATTGAATATGTGGTAAAGTTAAATATGGGGTGTGTAATGTGTCATGTGTATGATGTTAACAGTTATCTAAATACACTGGTCTGGAGATATGATGTGAGTATCTGTGTCCTTGATGCAGGAAATGCTGCGTTTTTAATCTTACTTTAGTGCATGGCCGAAGACTGTTTTCCTATTGACCATGCGCTTAACTTTAGCGGTATTAAACTGTGTTTAATACACTCCCAAAAAGGATTTTACACTGCTAAGCTCAGGTAAATGACCCTGCATTGGAACTCTCGAAAATGTACTTGTGCTCTAAAACAAGTCTTACGGCCATGCACTAAATCGTTTTTATGCCACTCGTGGCATTACAGGATTCAGTTTATGAACTCGCCTACGGCTCGTTCATAAACTGAATCATTAATGCCACTCATGCATAAAACTATATTAACGCATTGCACCCAGTGGCTCGTTGGCTACTAATACCAACCCAGTGCAAGTTTCAAGCTTTTGCCGGGCATAAAAGCAACAGCCATCCACTTAAGGGCGAACAGCCGCTTTGAAGACGATGATGGCTCGTTTACAAACTGAAATGCTCATGTCTGTTTTGTGCTCGTTCTCCAGAAACACCCAAACATCGGCGTGTGTAATGCGGCACAGCATCTCCCAAGACATGCTGTGCCGCAATGCACATTTGTGAAACATACTGTACCGCGTTACACATTTTCACAGAATCTTGGGATTTTACACATTTGTATTTAACAAAGTACTACAGAAACTTGACTTGACCGTCACCTTGTTCCGAAAAAGATACGATCGTCAGCAGAGAAGCCTCAGGCCCCGTGATTTGCTTTCCAGAGCAGCTGGGCGGAGCAAACTAGAGTTCTACATGGGGCGGATAGCCGCACGGATAGCCGCACCTTATGGCTAATGGGGTGGAGTGGACCGAATAATCTACAGAACGCGGCCAGTGGTGCGGCTGATGGCTGTAGTCCAGATGAGTTTTTTAAATCGTATTTAACAAAAAACAAAAAGTTCTTTAATATAACTCAATATGGTTGCTGTTAGTTTGGTCAGTCACACAAATATCAGTATTTTACCACATAACAATGTCACAAATAATCATTCTACTTAGCACATGCATATTGCGAGCAATTGCATATTTTGCCGGAGCAAATTGCATATTGCGAAGCAACACAAACGTCAAACACTTAATTTATAGCTCCAATTTGCAAGGGCGGGCCTTTAATTTCGGAAAGTGAATAGTGGGGGAACTTAAGGATATTAAATGGGCAATATGGGAAATTACACTGGTTAGTAAAGGCTTACACTACTTACATCACATTAGCAAATTTTTAAGTTTTATGACATTAAAACAGTGGGACAACTGTTGGTATTGGCCGGCATGAGCTAACCTTTACTTGAAATAAAGATAAAGTCAGCTGACTTATCGACATCACATCGATTGAGAAGGTGACGGCGAGGAGCACCTCAAGTTCATAGTTGGCTCCCAAATTATGTTTTAATCCAATTAAAAAACAACAATTTCAAATCATGGCGGCAGCTGTACTGGGTCTCTTCACCTAATCAAGGTATCCTGATGCACTTTTCTTCAAAATCATATTTCCTTTACTTGTAAAAAAAAGAAGGTCTGCTTAGAGTATTTCTTAAATTAAATTGGTATGCACAATCACAGTTCAAATTTCACCTTTCAACGAATTGATCCACGTGGATTGTTTTGAACAGGGCACGTGGATCTAAGGCTAAGGGCGGGCACTCCAAAACTGCGATAATTTGCATTAGTCGCCGCCGAGACCGCTTAGTGAGCCGGTGAGTTTTTACGTTGCGATATAATAACAGTTATTGATTTACAATTTATTCTTAACATTTTTTCATTTTAAGTTAAATTACATTGAATAACAATCAGTTTGGTTTTTTACAACATAAAAGTTTACCCTGGCTTCATACCGGTCCCTGGCGGCCAGCTGCTGCGAAAAATCCAGCTTCTATGAGTTTCAGTTTACGACAATTTCGACGCTTAAGCGGCGTGTGTGCGTTCGGAGAGGTCATTTTTCCACGCATTGCGTGGCATCTTTCGCGATTGGCCGTTCGGAGAGAGGTGCGTCTAGCGGCTTTTGTGATTTTGGTCTAATTTGGTCTTTTTAGAGTGGACCAATCTGTATAAAATCATTAGCAACACTCGTTTGGACCACGCCGGATCGAATGAAAAAAATACCCAGATCAGTCGCATTTTTCTGAGCATCGGCAGTGTCTGCGTAATTGTCCTCTGGCCCGAGGACAATGACCACACTGCCGATGCTCAGAACGATTCATTATAGATAACTGTGTGAAGTGTGAACCAAATAAACTCCTAATAACTACTGAGAACCAAAAACAGTTGTAGTTAACATTATTTTATCAAATTTGACGCACATGCAGTGAACCCGGCGAGTTTTACACGAAATTCCTGCCCGAACGATCATAGACATTTTGCGAAATCTTTCGCGAAATTTCGTGCTCTCCGAACGCACTCAATAAATTTATCTTGTCAATCCTTTACTTGGACTCACTGGCTTGGACTTCTTCCTGGGCTTCCATATTGCAATCGAAGACGTTTCCGCCGCAGCCACACAGGCCTTGCCCAGGCTCTATAAAAATAACGAAGGCGGACAAGGCCAAGGTCTGCCTGTTATTAGTTTGTATCGGCACTACATCCACATCCAGTTAAGTACTCTAATTTTCAGTATACTTTTCCTAGACAATGGAATGTGCCACAGTTTTACTACCTTAATACCTTTGCTTGCATCTGCAAGTCACGAAACGAAACCTGGTGAGGTGAGAATGATTGGACTAACGGAAGTCATGCTTGCTGTTGGAATGGTTACCTGTCAGGTACCTGACATTAGTCTGTGCACTCTGCAACAGAATGTCATTATCAGTGTCTCAGTCTTTGGTTGAGCTTAAGCTACGCTTGTATCCTGTTTGTATCATGTTAAACAAGTTAGGCAGCGTTGATGTGATTAAACTGAGCGCTGACTGAAATCCCTATTTACATCAAATTTAACCCAATGTGCAGTGTCCACTTGTCCTCTGACTCTAAGTCAAATTTAAATGTTGAAAGCGTGCAATTAACAAATGGAATCATCTATTAGAAAGGAAAAGTCTGCAATATTTCACAATTATGGGGCAGGGAACCAGAATCTTTTCGAAAGTTGGGGAGTAGGTTATTCTGAAGCCGATTCTTTCCATGCAATGCCATAGGCGTAATGGCTTAAAATCCTGAAAAGTTGAATGGGGCAGCTGCCCCCTCTCCCCCCGGCCCTGCGTCCTTCCTATCGGGGTTGCGGTCTTGCGCCATTCTGGTTGTTTTAACTTTTTATTGGTACCATTATGCGTGTTATCACTTCTTGCTTTATTGGTAGTGGCTTATTTGTTTAACATTTTGTGTAGCACCAGCAGATTAACAGTAGAAAGCAGGTAGATGCACCCACACTATTCACGTATAAACTTTACAGTGATTTTGTACACCATTTTTACTGAAAATTAGCACACGTATAAGTTTGGAAAAATGGCGCGGTTGGCTGACCGCTGGCTGCTAACATTTTGCCTTGGCTGCGGCTGGCTGCGGCTGTGGTGCTCTGGCTGCAAAGTGGCTCGGCTGAGGAAAGGTACAGCCGTGAAGAACTCTAGAGCAAACTATCCGTCCAGTCATAATAAATCGATCTTAAAAACGCAATTGGCATTTATTCTGTTTCACGGTTACCATTCCACTCATATCGTTTCTTATTTATACTGCAATGTGGACTGTGGTTGTTATTGGCGAAAGGAAAGCAGTGGCGGATCCAGGGGAGGGGGTCACGAGGTCATGCCCCCCCCCCCGGGCCGCGAAGGGGCACCACCGCGGGGGTGAACCAAGCATGGCATCGAATAACATGTTAACGGGGGTTAATTACTCCCTCCCCAACGGAGGGATTTGCCCCCTAAGTGGAACAAATTTCCCCCCTGTAAAACTGAGTTAACTGGACACGAGTGGGCACTGGAATACTACCATATGATGCATCACTAGCCTTTACAAAAGTTCCCTCAGGCTTGTCACCCGTCACCTTGTTTTACTGCATTGCATAGCCTCGGATAGCATATTAATTAGGGGGTAAATGCCCCGCAGTGACTGCTGGCTCCCTCCCCGTCCCCAGTGACCAAATTGTGCTCTCCTAAGTCCTAGTGCCTAGTGGGGGCTAAATTCGTAGGTAACATACGATTGTGCGGTTTGTAAAGTAGATCAAAGCGTCACTGAAGCATGCTTTCAACTTAAAACCAATAATACGCCGTTTACAGCTACCTAGCGTAGCTTTGAGATCTTGAGGACGGATACCCTCCCCTCGCTGCGTCAGTTCGAAATTGGCGTGGACCTTGGGTGTCGATTTATATACGTTTGGGAAATGGGGTGGCCCTCGGCGCCTTCAGATGTTGAGTTTAGTCTCCCAAAGATGTTTTCGGATCCTTCAATCCAAGCTTTTGATAAATTCGTTGATTTTAGGAACATACACTACCCAAAACCACCTTCACCGTCGAAACCATCCATCATCCAACCAACCAATCAACCATCACCACACGACGAAACCGGGGAAATATCGGCAAAACAATGTTTCTCTCCGTCGTAAAGTTGTAGCTGTTTGTCTCCTGTGGGGTGGCCCTCGGCCCCGACAGCCATATTTCGATTAAATAAGCTATTTCACCTCTTATCCGACGAATACATTTAGGGCTGTGTGCCAGCATTTGGCCAACACAACCGATAATGAATGGGTCTCTCGAAAACTTGCCGACGTTGAGCCGATATCAGCCCGATGCTTGGTAGCAAGGCTATAGAACAACACTTTGGTAGGACGACAGCCCGAGTTTCGTGTATTTCGCTTCGAAAGCAATATGCCATGTGTACATACGTGGTATGAGCATTGCTAGAAAAAAGAAGAAGAAAGAAAAACGTTCTAAACAATTACAATTATTTAAGTTATTAAAGTCTTACCGTAATATGTGAGCTGAGTTGCACATGTACAATAAACATTAAACTCTGGTTGGCAAATATCGGGTTCGAATCGCGTGTTCGTGGCACTGTATTAATAATTTCTGGCCGGTCTATAGGTTCGTTGGTCGCCACACGGTTGGACCTGACGACAGTTTCGATCATACAAGGAATGTCGGTGATAGTTCGAGATTGAAGTTTGCGAGTGTGGTTTGATTGGCTCTGGTTGTTCGGTAGGTTATTTAAGACATCACTCATCTGTCAATCATCTTGAATGGGTTGCAACTTTTTGTAATTCTTCTAGGGAGTACGATGTAATTACCCAGCCGCTCTTGATGTGTTGGTCGGTTGCAGCCGCTCGCTGGTATCTGGTGTGTCGGCGGCCACCACCGCGCCGGTTGCCGTTCTACCCGACGTGGCGAGGAGGCCCCGGCGTCCGTCGCAGCCCGGCGCGGTGGCACGTCTGCTGCCGGGATGGATGATAGTGGTTGAGGCAGGTGACTCTCCAGTTCTCCACACGTCAGGAGTTTCCGCTCCCAGGGTTTATTCCTGGGACTATCGGAGGGGGGCTATTGGGACTATTCCTGGGACTGGCCTAACTGAATTGCTTGTGCTTCACGATCGATTGGCGATTGCGCTCGGGGCATCACAGCTGGCGGACAGCTGCAGTGGTTACCGAGCGGTAATCTCCAGCTGGCACCCAACAGCTGTCGGGGCTCAATCGCAGCTGGCGGACAGCTGCAGTGGTTACCGAGCGGTGATCTCCAGCTGGCACCCAGCAGCTGTCGAGGGCTCAATCGCAGTGGTGGACAGCTGCATGGTTTACCGAGCGTATCTCCAGCTGGCACCCAAGGCAGCTGTCGGGGCTCAACCGCAGCTGGTGGACAGCTTCAGTGGGTTACCGAGCGGTTGATCTCCAGCTGCACCAGGCAGCTGTCTGGGGCTCATCGTAGCTTGGTGGACCCAAGCTGGCAGTGGTTACCGAGCGGTGATCCCAGCTGCACCCAGCAGCTGTCGGGGCTCAATCGCAGCTGGTGGACAGCTGCAGTGGTTACCGAGCGGTGATCTCCAGCTGGCACCCAGCAGCTGTCGGGGCTCAATCGCAGCTGGCGGACAGCTGCAGTGGTTACCGAGCGGTGATCTCCAGCTGGCACCAGGCAGCTGTCGGGGCTCAATCGTAGCTGGTGGACAGCTGCAGTGGTTACCGAGCGGTGATCTCCAGCTGGCACCCAGCAGCTGTCGGGGCGCATCGCAGCTGGCGGACAGCTGCACAGTGTTACGAGCGTGATCTCCAGCTGGCACCCAAGCAGCTGTCGGGGGCTTCAATCGCAGCTAGGTGGACAGCTGCAGGGTTTTTTACCGATCGGTGATCTCCAGCTGGCACCCAGCAAGCTGTCGGGCTCAACGAGCTGGTGGACAGCTTCATGTGGTTTACCGAGCGTATCTCCAGCTGCACCAGGCAGCTGTCGGGCCTCAATCGCAGCTGGGTGGACAGCTGCAGTGGTTACCGAGCGGTGATCTCCAGGGCTGCACCAGCAGCTGCGGGGCTCAATCGCAGCTGTGCGGACAGCTGCAGTGGTTCACCGAGCGGATGATCTCCAGCTGGCACCCAGCAGCTGTCGGGGCTTCAATCGCAGCTGTGCGGAACAGTCAGTGGTTACGAGCGGTGAATCTTCCAGCTGGCACCCAGCAGCTGTCGGGGCTCAATCGTAGCTGGGACAGCTGCAGTGGTTCACCGCAGCGGGTGATCTCCCAGCTGGCACCCAGCAGCTGTCGGGGTCAATCGAGCTGGCGCGACATCTGCAGATGGTTTACGAGCGGGTGCTCTCCAGCTGGCACCCAGCAGCTGTCGGGGCTCAATCGCAGCTGTGTGGACAGCTTGCCAGTGGTCAACGAGCGGTGATCTCCAGCTGGCACCAGCAGCTGTCGCTCAATCCGGCTGAGTGGACCAGCTGCAGTGGTCACGAGCAGTGATCTCCAGCTGGCACCCAGCAGCTGTCGGGGCTCAATCGCGCTGGTGGACAGGCTGCATGGTTACGAGCGGTATCTCCAGCTGGCACCCAGCAGCTTCGGGGGCCTCAATCGCAGCTGGTGGACAGCTGCAGTGGGTCACCGGAGCGGTGATCTCCAGCTGGCACAGAGCTTGTTCGGGGCTCAATCGCAGCTGGCGGACAGCGCAGTTGGTCACCGGAGCGGTTGATCTCCAGCTGGCACCCAGCAGCTGTTAGGCTCAATCGCAGCTGGTGGACAGCTTGCAGTGGTCACCGATGCCGGTGATCTCCAGCTGGCACCCACAGCTGTCGGGCTCAATCGCAGCTGTGGGACCAGCTGCAGTGGTCACCGAGCGGTGTATCTCCAGCTGGCACCAGGCAGCTGTCGGGGCTCATCGCAGCTGGCGCGACAGCTGCAGTGGTTACCGACTGTGATTCTCCAGCTGGCACCCAGCAGTCTGTCGGAGCTCAATCGCAGCTGGCGGACAGCTGCAGTGGTCACCGAGCGGCTGATCTCCAGCTGGCAACCAGTCAGATTGTCGGGGAATATTGCATCAAATCAGCTGATTCGGAAACAAACCCCAAAACGACAGTTTTGTATCTTATTTGGAATTTCCTTGTGAGAAGGGATGCGAAATATTTGGTGTTGCCGATGTTTCCAGGTCTTTGATGAATCGAGCAGTCTTTGTATCAAACTCGCAGTCGCTTGCTTATCTCTGCAGCAAACGTATTTAATTTAGTTTCCTAATCAATTCTGCTAGTTGGCACTACAAGTCTCATGCTTCTACCAAAATTTACGGAAAACATTGTAATGCAATTTTTGTAGCTGGCTGATTCTATTGTATTGCATATTATTGATGACGCAAATGAAACTTCAATGCTAAATCTGTGAAACGATCACGGTCTCAGATGCCCTGTGACCTAAAGCGTTATTCGACGTCGATATCATTTTTATTAAAAACGAATGTCGAAACGTAATATACATGTTGCAACAACCTACATTTATACCATGCTACGCTGTAGCGGCGGTAACTATAGGATTCGATCTCTTCTCTCATTACGTTGCGGGCTGCCGGATTGTAAGGAATTCGGTGCACATTACAGCACTCCCTCTGTGGCGTCAAATTCACCCAATCACGAGCTTTGGTGTTGACTGGCGAACAGTTGTTACCAAGCAGGCCTCGGATGACGTCACATAACCTGTGCTCCACCAATCAGTGCTCCGGCTTCTGGTGACGTCTTAAAAAAATGTGTCAAATGTACGTCGTTTGTGGTGCAAAATATTAAGTGAATGCTGCTGAACACGATTATGACATTTGTTTCTCACGAAAAGTGCTCAATTTCATAAAAAATCAGTTTTAATATTTGGGCTGATGACGTTCATATGAAGGAATTTTTGGGAAAAAAAAGAAAACCTTCACGCTGTTATAAGTAGGACTAGTGTATGGCTAAGGTATGGCCAAAGGTAAAACAAGTCGACTGTAATCAACATTTAGCAAAGAGAGACTACGACATCGGCTCACGCCACCATTCAAATACATTGGGTGGCCGATGTTACAGATTGCAAAATCAAACTCGAATTTCTCTGTGATATCGACCTCAGTGGTTGTTTTAACAGATATACCATACATAATTTCAATGCCAACGCACGCAAAATTGAATATCTCAACCTAAAATCTTATGTTAAGGTGGGACAGTCCCTTTAAGCCTCGCCTGATGTCAGCTGTCGCCGATAAAATGTCGGCGAAGGGGCAAATTTGCTGCACATTTAGGAAAACTCTATGATGTACGCCTTAAAAACAACATCCATGGATAGGGTACGTATAATGTATATACAAGTACGAAGGGACGTCACAAATAATGAGGGGCCAGTGAAACTTTGATCTCGTATTAAGTGGAGCCAAATCACCCAAGAATATTTATTTGCAGATTTCGGCTCTTCCACTGGCGGATCCAAGTGTGTGTGTGTGTGTGTGTGTGTGTGTCCGGCCATGCCCCACCCCAAAAATGCCTGAAATCGGTGCAAAATTGACTCATTTCCTAATATAGAAGAACATCTAAGCATTTTTTCCAAAGAAAGTTGAGTTTAAATCAGCTATCTATTCATAAGCAAGCGAAATCTAATGAGTTTTCAGAATTTATTTATATTTTTGTTTATTTACCCCACTAAGCAAAATCATTTTTTTATAAAAATGTCAGACAAGTGAGCCCCTCCCCTCTCGCCCCCTGTTCCTACGCCTATGTGTATTAACTGAAATTCCCGGACATGTGGTTCTAAAAATATTTGTAAAGGCAGTACAGCAGACACCAACCTGACCATGCCACGGTGAAATAGATACAACAATTACTTATCCCGTTCCATCGGGATGTTATAATCAGCTTTGCATTGAGAAGACCAGCAGTGCAGTGCCGTCTATTTTAGTCACGGGTTGAGGATTTCCGTCTCCAGGCTATTTTCCGTGAATATTTGCTTGGCTGGGGACGACTGGCTGAGGCTGTGGCTGGCGACGACTGGCTGTGACCGTGGCTGGGGACGACTGGCTGTGACCGTGGCTGGGGACGACTGGCTGTGACCGTGGCTGGGGACGACTGGCTGTGACCGTGGCTTGGAGACGACTGGCTGTGACCGTGGCTGGGGACGACTGGCTGTGACCGTGGCTGGCAGGGACGTAGCCAAGGGGGGCACGGGGGCCATGCCCCCCCCCCCTGAGCGAAATAAATTCACACTAGATAGAAATGAGATTCTCTGAACCCGCCCTTACCCCCCCCCCCCCCCGGTCAGCAACATATGGCTGAGGAGCAAAATGTGATTTCACACTAGATAGGAATGAGATTTTAGAGCAAAAATTGATTTTTTTCCGACGTGCCCCCCCACCCCTGAGGCAAAAATCCTGGCTACGTGCCTGGTGGCTGGGGACGACTGGCTGTGACCGTGGCTTGGAGACGACTGGCCAGACTCAAACCGGAAATTAGCGGATAATACGGATGTGAGCGTCGCAGGGCAGCTCGGCACTTCTGGGAATGATCCGTGAAGCATTATGGAGGCTGGCTTTGGCACAGAGTGCGATGGTAAGCTGCGAGTTGGCGGATGAGGGACAAATCGAGCGTGAAGAGGCGGATAGGTGACAGGTGGAGCGTGAGAAGGCGGATGGGTGACAGGTTGGGCGGGATCAGTCATATCTCCGCCTCTGTAGCTCAGTGGGAGAGCGCTGGTCTTCTGACCTATCCCGGTAGTGGCAGTCCGGGTTCCAGTCGCTTCGGCGCTCGCTATTTGCTCCTGGCTGGGATGGCCTGCGGCCGGTGGCAGCTGTCGCACTCAAGGCCAGGTGACGTCAGTGAGCGGGGCGGACCGTGGCTAGGTATGTCGGGCACGTGAAACTTTCGTATCTAAATTCTGCCGGCTAACAGGAATTGCGCGATCGGGTGGTGAGGTCAGAACCTGCGCAACAAGCTCTGCTTAGGGAGGGTCCTGACCTCGGAAAGTCATCTACACCAAACATTCGGATCAAATTTATATTACAAAATATATTTAATGGTGGACATGAAGGTGGTTGAAGTGCTCGCCCAGTACGAGCTTTCTTGAATGCACAATACGCCCAACAGGCGGTGGGCCCACGATTCCCCTGCTATTGACCTTCATGGCTAATGTCTGGAAAGAGTGCCTGCCCATGACCTGTTGGTTTTCTGATTCGTTTTTACCGACTGATGGTTTGACCTTTTTATTAATTCGTGCCGCATGTAAAATATATATGTTTATTAAATTGGCAGTATCGTCACTGATGATACTATCAAATAGCAACAGACGACGATAGCTGTATCAGCATGTCACCGAACCGTTAGACATTGTTCCGCCACATGCCGCGCCTGTCCTTTGACTCTGTATTCAGTGGACTATAGCACCGTCTCGCTTCACTGCGCGCCGATGTTTGGAACACGGATCGCTCCGACAAAGAATGACTATTTTCTCCTACAATCAAAGAGATCCGCTTTGCTTTGCTCGTTAGATTTGGCGCTCTGCGAAGAAGACGTCTGCGGTTTCCCAAAGAAGGAGGAATCTCCGGAATGTCACCCTCGCGCCAGACTCGCATAATTGTGCACTTTTGATGCAGAAGTGTCTGACGATCATCGAAGATGGTATGGAAGTTAGAGATGCAACGTGTATTCAAATATTATGCACCCGCACCAGACCACACCCCAAAGTTCCCTTCTGCCCCGGCTCCAACTCTTGAACCTTCGAAGAAATAACACAAATATTGTATCGCCCTCAGCCCTGGCATCGACTCTGACCTGCTTCGGCCCTCTAATATGCCTTGCCCTTCCCTGTGCCCTGCCCCTGCACCCTGAGCTCTGTATCAAAGATGTACTTGTTATATCACTTGACCACGCAGGGCAATGTTTACACTTAGTTTTCACGAAGCGCCTCTGAAGATGCGCCTTTCCCCTCAGCGCTAAGAGCTTTGCGTTATGAGGTGTCTCTTGACCGCACCCTAATATGCATACCCGAATCTTAAGTAATCTTCTGTTATGGTAACAAAGTGACCTTCGATGACCGATGTCGACGTGCCCTAAAACCCCAATAATCAATCAATCAACTTCTAGGAATCTTTGATACGGGGATTGTCCCGCTTTTGAGCTGACTTGACACCACCTGCTCCCCTCTCCATGCCGGCCCCGGTGCCCCCCCCCCCAGTCCACCCACGTCTCTCTGCTGACCGCCCACGTCAACAGATCGTCTGTCTCGACTCTCGGATCGTCTGTCTCGACTCGACCGACGATGACCGCACTCGCCACCGCCCTGCGGCCACCGCCTGGCGGCGGCGACGCGAACTAACCGGCCGCGCCGCTGGTCATTGAACGGGACGGCCACCGCGCGGTCACGTGACACGCCGACGGCGCGGCCGGGACCGCTGCGGACGTCGCGGCGCCCGTCTCACGACAGTGCTACCGGCGTGACGGCCGCAGACCAGCTCGTGTGCCGGCCGCTGACGAGCGTCGTGTGTCCGCAGATGAGGAGCCGTGTCTACCCCGCGCCGGCGGCGTCCATGGGGCTGATGCACGGCGGCGGCGCCGGCGCCGGCTACGCGCCGCCCCGGTACCTGGAGGGCCAGCCGGCCGGCCAGCTGGCGCTGCAGGTGCGGTACCCGACCCAGCCGGGGTACCAGCCGTCGCTGTACCGTCACCAGGCGCCGCCCAGTCTGCCGGTGAGTACCGAGCTTCTGCCCCTGCCCTACCCGAACCCCTTCGTGTGTATCTACGGTAGAAGGTACCCCGGTACCACAGAACCGAGAACCCGTCCTGCTGCTGCCTCTGGGTCACTGATTCTTCAGGTACCGATTTGCTACCCTGCCCTGCTCATAACCCCGGCACTCCTGGAACCCGTGGGTGAGGTACCGCGGTACCGAGAGAAAGGAACCCGAGGGTGAGGTACCGCGGGTACCGGGAGAAGCGGCTCGGCCGTGTACCAGATACGTATCCATTCCGCACCCGATCTGTACCATGCCCGTACCTGACTTATACCAGGTCCCTATCTCACTTGTACCGGGACGTACTCGAGCTGTGACTGGTCCGTAGCGGTGTTGACCGGCCTTTACCATCCCGTACTAGAACTGTATATATCCCTGCTATATGTAACGGGTGTGTTTGGGGCCTTTCTGTACCCTCGTACGCTAATTATATCCTGGTAGAAGCTTGCCCATAACCAGCCCAGCACTTTGTCCTGACCTATCACATGCACATGAAGATTGCCCGCATAGCTGCCAGGTGCCGACTGGCGACTGCCGTCCCGTCCCTTTTGTAGGAGATATTCATTATTGAGGACAGGTATATATTCGTAGGTAGCTTTGTTGATTAACGTGGTCAGTATTCAGACTAAATCTGATCGAAGCTTTCAGAGGACGTGATTTGATCGTACGCAGGCGCGGATCCAGGATTTCGGTCAGGGGGGGGGGGCAACACAAAAAGTTGCGCCCTCCGGGCGCGCCATAGGAAAGACCCGGCTCAGGGGGGGCGCCTAAGCGCCCCCCTGGACCCGCACCTGCTACGTGAGATTTTCCTCTAGAACAGTGAGAACAGTGGCCACATGCGGATGAACCTCAGCAGTTTGTGCAATTATCCATGTATAAACTAATCGGCTCAATAGGGAATCATCCCATTCCCATTATCCAAACTCAGCGAACTGCAAATCATCCTGTATAGTGTATGTCCTGTTGGAATAACTCGGAATACTGTTCATCCTCCTGACCTTGGGAGAGGAAGGGAAACATCAGCTGGCCTCGACAGGACGTGACCAACCTCAGTGTTACAACGACCTCACTTCCTGGGGACGCTAAGGTGGGCCTAGCAGAGCTCAGGGACGGACTATCACTGGTCTTAGGGACCATCACTGGTCTCAGGGACCATCATGGTCATCACTGGTCTCAAGGACCATCACTGGTATCAGGGACCATCACTGGTCTTAGGGACCATCACTGGTCTTAGAGACCATCACTGGTCTAGGGACCATCACTGGTTTAGGGACCATCACTGGTGAGTGGTGATAGTCAGACCACCACCAATTTCAGTGACATCACCACCCATCACAAGGAATCATCCTGACAGGTCGTCGCTCTCTTTCCTTCTCGGCCATGCCCTCCCCCCACATATCGTCCGCAGTTATTGTCGACTAGAGGTGTCAAAGGTGGATTTTTTATACCCAGGTTCGACCCGGTCCCAAAACCCGGTGCAAGGCAAGTGTGAACCCAGCGGACCCAAGTTCCAACTAGCAAAATGTTGTCTCGCAGCTAATATTGACAAATTTGCACTCTACAGTTAGTGCAAAATACTAACTAAGCTGCTAAAACATACAGTTCAAATTGAGCAGCAGCATGGGCTCCGCCACCGGGGGGACGGGGGGGACATGTCCCTCCAACATTTTCTGATTTTAACATTAGACCTAAAGGCGTTGCATGGAGAGAATGGACTTTAGAATGCCTCCGTCCCCCCTCCCAACTTTCGGGAGGTGGCGTCGCTCTTGAGCAACAGCACAACGAAACCTGCGTAGCATTGTTCCTTCTTATGTGAAACCAACATGAAACATAAGTTGGACCCAGTCTGTACCCAGTATCATTTGGCGGTACCCAGTCTGGAACCAACTGGGTCCAAACAGGGTCTAGAGACCGCGGGTCCTCGGGTCCACGTTTCGCCACCTCTATATGTCGACTATTGATACCCACAGCCGTGACACCGCTACCATTGTCACCCCCGGACCCCGCCCACGGCCTACTGGGCGGCTTATAGAGTATGGAACCGACTGGTTCTGCAATACAGTCGCAGTGAATGTCATATTGCCAGTCTGCATTCTGACATTGCCGCAGCCCGCAAATGACTACATTCGCAGGCTGTGACCTTGGCATTCGCGCCATTCAGTCAATATTCGACGCGGGGAGCGACCGTGCAATCGCCCTGTTCACAAAGCCAACGGCATGTCCAGCTGCTTCAGTTCGTAGGGCATGACTACATGTTCTCTTCGCTCACTTTGTGCCAACTAAATATGACGGTTGTCTGTATTCATGCGTTAATGTTGTGGAAATGATCATCGCATGACAAGGAATCGAATGAACGCCGCGTGACAACCTTAGAGCTGGAAAAGCCTATTGTACATGCTGTCGAAGAAGAGGGAAGGTTCCGCTCTCGTCTGCAAGGTTCCGCTCGCTACAAGCTCTGATAATAATTCATTGCACATATGCATGGGCGTCGAAAGTGGGGACGCGTCCCCCAAGCGGAAGGTGAACCCCCCCCCCAATCATTTTCGGATTTAAATATTACGCCTATTGGTGGTGCATGTAAGAATCGACTTCGAAATGCCTCCGTCCCCCAACTTTCGGAAGGTAGTGACGCCCTTGCACATATGAGTGAGGAAGTTAGGGGCGTAGTTTCTCCAACTCAGTTGATGGGGCTGAACTCAGGTCCAGCCTAGCATACCAAAATCAAGGTGTATTCTCATCTGATTTCCCCATCATCAGTATCGGTTTCGTTTGATGTACAATATATATCTTACGTTTAATTTTGATTAGACCTTCGTATTTCTTATTTTCCCCCTTTTTATTGTTGCTGCTAGTCAAACATCTGCTTTTAAATTGAGGGGGCTGACTGGAAAGTTGAGGGGGCTGAGCTACAAGTAAAGGGGGCATCAACCCCCTCAACTGAATAGGAAACTGCACTCCTGTTGAGGAAGAGGCCTCAACTACACCCGCGGGTGTCGTATGATGGTGTCGTATGGTGCGTCGCATGGTGTCGTATGGTGCCCTGGTGAATCCCAGGCTGCTGGCGAGGCACATTTGACCCTGACGCTGCTGCTGCTGCGATGCCCCATGCAGGCCGGATGTGGCGTCACATGCCTAGTTAGTCGCTGCGTCGTAGTTGCCAGTTAGCCTGTCTGCTGCCTCGGACCTGTTCTCCGTCCGATCCCAACCTCCTGAGAATTAGAACGTCATGGATATGAGAAAGGAGAACTCTTGAGAACGTCACAGACATAGTTGTGTGTGCCTATCTGTGCATATATGTATATTGTACTGTATAGCAGGCGCGGGTCCAGGATTTTCGTCAGGGAGGGCGCCACACTGATCACCGTCAGTCAGTGCGAAATGTTGTTGACGGGGGAAGGGAGATCGGAACCAGAAAGTTGCAGCCTATGGGCGCGCTAGGTGGCTGCAACCTGGGTGCGACCCGAGGTTCTGGGGGGGTGCACCATACCCCCCTCCCCCCGCCCCTCCTGAATCCGCGCCTGTATAATGTCATGCAGGTGACAGTCTGAAAGCCAGGAATAACGATATGAATATGTAGGGCGGAGACCGTACATATCCATTGTATTATAAAACTTCAGAGGCGAGTGGTCGTGATATGTGGCCGCCACTTGATATAAATGGCCCTGTTGTTGGCACTTGCCGCAATGAGTCATTGGGTAACTGGATACGAATTACGACGGCTATAGATAAGTTATCTGATTATCTGTCTATTTGCATTGGATGACGCTGGGCTCTTATAGCTACAAGCCCATTGTTGATGGTTCAAACATACGTATATCTCTAGTTAAAACTGTAGGTTAGATGTGCAGTGTGCACGGAATGAAGCGCATTGAAGAAGGTACAGTGTTTTGTTAATTGACAACCGGTACTGGCAGAGCTCCCAAGTGCGTGGCAGATTACAATAGACTACAGTACATAGACTTCAGCCGACTACTGAACAGACTACAGTGCTAAAGCTCAGACGGCAACCATGTACGTCAGATGACGGTGGCGTACGAGCTCCCCCTCCCCCTCCCCTCCACCCCCACCCCCACCGACCGGGCTCCGTGGGTCTCGTCGTTTTTGTGGCCGATATGCCGAACTGGGAGACAGAGATGATGACGAATGGTGTGAAATCCGTGCCGGCTTGTTGTGGTTTCCGGTCTGGCCAAACCGCGCGTGGCACACGGCCCAACAGCCAGGAGAGATGGCACACGGCCCAACAGCCAGGAGAGATATGCATCCTTTCCAGTTACACGGGGAACGTGAGAAATCAACAGCAACAAGGCGATATAGAGAGTTGTGGAAATTAAAAGTCAGTCATTGCGGCCTCATTACAATTATGAGTGCAGCTTAACCATTTATGGCATGCGATTGATTTAGTATCTGAAACAGGGGTCCGGGTAGTCCAAGAGGTAAGAGCTTTTGACCTAAAATACATGGATTCAATGCTCGAATCTGGCACTGCATGGACGTGGAACGTCGATAAAAGTGTAGGGGGAGGGGCAATATAACTTTGATCTTGACATTGGCGTCGCCACCATCCGGAAGCGGTGGTGGTGGGGTGGGGTGGGGGGGGGGAGTGAGGCATTTTTAAGTCAATTTTTCATGCCACACCAATAGGGGTAATGATAAATCGAAAATGTTAAATAGGATGCGGTCCCTTCCCCTTCTGATGCCCATTGGCAATCCTGTCCACTGGCGGATGTAGCCTCACAATTGGGGGGGGGGGGGCTAATTTCGATGGAGTCTTCCGGGTCCTTGACGACCGGGGGTTATATTATAAGTTCTTGCTGACCTTGGGTCAGGTCAAGGTCATCCGAGGTCACGTGGTCAAACTGCAGATTACGTTCATTAGGCGTTGTAAAATATGTGTATGTGTTTGTTTTTTCGTCTAGAACGTGAGATATTACTTTGTAACATTGTTTGTTTCATATAAAATAAATATAATACCAAATGCATTTTTATGCATGGTAATTCTGTGAAAGCCGGTCGATTTTTGTCTTTGAAAGGTCAAAATCAGTCATTTTCGACGCTATTCGACTTCAAATTTGGTACAAATTTTTACCGGATGCGTTTCGATCACATACATTCTGTGTTTTTATAACGATTTTTTGAAAATATTAATCAAAAATTGTCCTTGAATATCTCTAATTTCTCTTATTTTAATGAAACTTGAAAATCCGAGATAGTCTGATAGCGGGGTACTTTACCTAACAGCCATTTGATATATACACATTGATTTTCTCTTAACAATTGCACTTTTGACAGCATTTTCCGCAAATCCTTATTTTTCAACCAAAACCGTTGAACATGACGTCACTCTGGCGTCATTCTCGGTTAATCTATCATAACCTCATCTTTTTCCTTCGACCAACATGTGCAACAATGGTGTGATAAAAAGGTAAGGAACGTTTAGTGACGATACTTGTGTTGGTTTAAGAGATATTGCAAAATAACGAAAGAGGGTGGTGCAAAAATACCCCTCAGTTACTCGTGGGTTACGCAAAATAAAATATTAAAGCAAATTTGTTGACTACAGGCCATGGCCTCCTGTCTCCCTGCTCCTACGGCATGGGCTACTGGCAAATAATTCCAATCCCGCCAGCGAGAGGGGCCCGACGGTTTATGGCCCCAAAATCAGTTTGTCGAAAACTACCATCTCAAACCCAATGGAGCCGTGGCCATTCCTCTCCGCCTCAACCCAGCCTCAAACCCAAACCCGTCTCGACCGTCGAACCGCTAAAGCCTTGCGGGCATAACGCGTTGCTCGGTCACCATTTGCGGTCGGCATTTTCCCGCTCTCGGGGCGAACGATCGACAAACGATGGACCGAGTCAGGAGCGGACCCAGGTGGGGGGTGGGGGGTGGGGGGCAATCCGGCCATGCCATCCCCCTAAACGTCTGAAATCGGAGCAAAATTGACACATTTCCTGATATTAAAGAAATCTAAGCAACTTTTACCAATCAAAGTTTTGTTAAAATCAGCTAGCAATGCATAAGCAAGCGGAATCCGATGAGTCTTCACTTCAGAACTATGTGAGACTTTTTGGACTTATCCTCCCCCAACCACCGGTGGCCCCTCCCAAACCACCGTTCTGGATCCGCCCCTGTTCAGAGTGATGTTCACCATGCATGGTGAATGGTGATCACCAGCGCAGCGGCTGTGACGGACAGTGATCACCAGCAGCACCAGCTGTTGCCGCCGTGGGAGAGTGGCCGACCGCTCCCGACGATCGTTCCGGCTCTGTCGGCCTGACGGATTGTCTCTAATATACCTATGGTGCACTGACGAGCGGCGACTGTGTTCATAATGGACTGTCGGTTTTGAGCTGATTGGACCACGGATGGAGGGCCTTTGGATTTTTTGCTGGACGTAACGTCAGCGGTCGGCCAGTGAACTGTGAACTTGCAGAATTGGGTCTGTCCATGGTCTCCACTAACGTCAGACTGCACCGCAGACCACCAGCAGGGTGGTCAGACTGCACCGCAGACCACCAGCGGGGTGGTCAGACTGCACCGCAGACCACCAGCGGGGTGGTCAGACTGCACCGCAGACCACCAGCGGGGTGGACCACACAGCGGCCGACATCATCCCATTGTATCCGATGGCGTACAACTGAGCGTCAGATGACGTACAAGTGCGCGTCAGCGGGGCTTCGTCCGTGCGTCACCTGTCCCTCCCCCACTCCCACTCCCCCTCCCCTCCCCCCGAACCCCCGTTACCTGTCCGCACATGTCGGCCTGCCTATTTAGCCTTTCATTACCCCCCCCCCTCTCCCTCCCGCGCACCCTGCGCCACGTGTACGGAAACGTGCGCCCCTTTCCGCCACGCGCCCGACACCCGCCGCCCGCCGCCCGCCGCCCGCCGCCCGCCGCCCGGCGGGGGCGGGGGCGGGGGCGGGCGGCGGGCGGCTGACTGGCGGCAGGGAATGACTGCCGCACAGGCTTCGGTACTGGAATCGAGCACACGTGCGCCTTCATCGACACAGCTCATCAGCGATGCGCACAGCATCTGGCGAAGCGGTGATCGAGGTTTGGTCACCAGCGCTGCCACCCCCCCCCCCCTCCGGCAGAAAGGAGCAGTCGTGGCAGCAGTTAATTTCCGTAGTATCCCTTGGTGGATAACGGGGAAGCCCAAATGTGGCCATTCCAACCCAAGATTCTACAATTGGTTAACAATTAATGCATTGTGTGATGTCGAAATCAAGCAAACAATTTTTATATGCGATTATCTTTGTCCAATGTCCATGGTTATTTTAATTCAGTCCATTTAAATTCAGTCAAAATTCAGTAAGTCACTTATCAATTTAAATCAGTTATAGTTATGTAATGTATAATCAGTACATGCAACCATGCAAACAACCGAAACCCAAGAGTTTTGGAACGAATACAAAACTTCTTCCAAGAGCCCGCTCATACATAATTCTTTGTTTACGTTTCTATAGCCAGCATCGGTTGTGTGAATGGTCAGGTGATCCCTCACTCCCATGAATGAAGGAGTGCGGCTCGTTCTCTGGTTCAGAGGCCCGGACAGTGACGGTCGTCTACGAGACGGAGAGGGTGATATCGGGCGCCGACATCGAGGCTGGACGCCGACTACACGATAAAGCCGATTGTATTTCACTCTGGGGAGCCCATTGATGAAAGGAAGGCAGCGCTCACACGACAGCGGCGGTCGGCGACCGCCGGGGCTTCGACACAAAAGCTACAAGCTCGAAGCTCGCAGGAGTAGACGAAGCTTGTCGTTTGCATCAATGCTCCCTGTGCTCTCTGCTACCTTGATCTGTTGTATTGTATTTACTAATTACTTTGACATCTTCAATGTATATTATTATATGTGACTACGGAAAACCTTAAGTGCGACAATGTAAGTAATCGAATAAAATGCTCTAAACTGTCTGCGTTTTTTTTTGTTTTTTTTTTTGTTTGTTTTTTGGGGGGGGGGTCACCCGGGCGATCTAAGATCGATTCCGGGGTGGGAGGCGACCTTCCGGCAATTCAGGCCGGGAAAAGAAGGTTACTTTAGACCGGCTTATGTAAACCCGGTATAGAAGACAAGGGACCTATTTTGACGTTATTTTATAATGCAAATTAATCTAGTTTCGGCACCCAATGTTGTCGCCGGCGCCGAAGCGCCGCGACTCCTTGAGGGTGCCTAATACTGATTTCTACGCCCTCGTTCACGGCGATTGCCCGAGGCGTCCATCAGCTACCCCCCGAACATGCGGCGCCGAAGCGCCGCGATGCCTGAGGGCGTACACATTCGTTATACAATACACACTTGGGACGGTCAGCTTCGCTAAGTCAGACTTGGCTCGCTGAACCGCCACGACCGATGAGAAGCGAAGCTTGAGCCAAGGCCAGGAGCAGTGCTGCAATGGGCACTGTTGCCTCGGGCGACCTTGTGAAATGGTGATAGGTGTAAGAGCCGGGGTAGAGCAGCGCAGCAAAAGGCGCTGTTACCCCGATCGACCAAGTGTTATGTTTTGTTTATGTTGTTGTGGGGTGTCCCTCGATCTGTAGATTAGCGACCTGTCCTCAGCTCGACTCTGCGTCGGTGGGTAGACGGTCATGGACGCTTCATCCGGTCTATGACCTTCTGCACGGTCCCGCTGTCCACGGTCACGGTCACGGTCTGCACGGTGGATGACAAACCCGCTGAGGTTGCCGATAAGGACCTATCTCTGACGTCATCTCTTGATATAGCTGTGCTGAAGGTGCACTGGGTGTGGCTGGGTCCGACGACCGACTGACTACATAACTTTATAGTTGAAAATCATCATCATCATCATGACCCAACCCAGGCGATGTTAAGCAATGCCGTAGTCCGCTTCCCATGGGAAGAGGTGGACTTAGTCGGCTCTTCTCGCCCCAGGGAGAAAATGTACCGCATGCTGCTATGTCGGCGTCTTGTGCGCAGGGCTCATACGGAGCTGAACGTGCGTAGCATCACAACGTGCTTCCGATGGCGTGCGATATGCCAGTTCCGTCGTCAAGGCGAAGTGGATAACGTTTTGCCTGATGTGCGTTAGGCACGTTTCACTGGCGGGTTCATGGTAATCACGAAATCTCTCGTTTATATTCCCCCTGTGTCGCCAGTTTAAAAATTACCGCATCAGTTGTTTGAAGATTGAACATGTCCTTCTATAAATGACAAATGCGAAGTTTAAATGAATCAGCAAGTGGGTAATTACCAGACATTTGGTCAGCAATCAAGTGTACATTGCCGTGGCATAACCACGTACCATACTTCTTTGCATACAAAGCAAGTCCCAAATTATTTCGATGATGAATATGACTCGATTTTGCTGATGGAGTTATGCGTTTTATCTGATGACGTTAAACGATTAAAGGGAATGTTTCACTTCTCTGAAAGTTGTCCAATGTACGCTGCTTGTGGTGCAAAATATGAAGTACCGGGTGTTCCTGAATAAACAGTCGAATTGTATTTCCTTCTGCAGGCGCCAGTGATAAAAATCATAAAAATTGAGGTGCACGTGCTGAAAGAACATTCAATGCTACTTTGTGGCACACCAATGCCAATCACTTGCCATCATGCAGCCAAACAAAATAGACGTAAAAACAAAAATAGTCCGACTATATCTTGAGACAAAATCTATCGTCGCAACGCAACGGAAATTCCGACGACATTTCAAAACAAAAAAGTGACATCAAGAGACATAATTTTTAGCCTGGTGGAGAAGTTTCTGGCCCATGGAAGTGTGCAGAACCTCATGAAGGGACGATGCGACAGAAAGAAGACCAAGAAGACGCCTGCCAACGCGGAGAAGACCCGGGAGGCCTTCCAGCAGAGCCCAAACAAGGCGCTGTGGCGGCTAAGCCAAGAGCTGCGCTGCAGCAAGACCACAGCTCACTGACTGGCCAGGACTGACAGCCAGCTGTTCCCGTACAAGGTGTCCGTCCACCAAACGCTTGCCGAGGCCGACAAACAAGCACGGACGTTCTACAGCGGCTGGTTCCTGCGGAGCTGCGAGGACGATGGTGACTTCCTGCACCAGATCTGGTTCAGCGACGAGGAGCATTTTCACCTCGACGAGCGCGTGAACTCCCAGAACTTCCGGTACTGGTCGACGGAGCCACCTGACTTGGTCGCAGAAGTCCCCTGCACAGCGCTAAGTGCACGGCCTGGTGCGCAATGAGCAGCAGGGGCGTTACCGGGCCTTTCTGGTTCGAGGACCGCGCTGGGGCGAATGTGACCGTCAACGCCCAGCGGTACCGGCAGGTCCTGAGTAAATTCCTGACCGCGCTCAAGCGGAAGCTGGGCGGCGCCATGCAGCAGGTGGACCAGCAGTGGTTTCAGCAGGACGGAGCCACCAGCGCACACGGCCGGCGCGAGCGCGGGAGTGGGACTGCTGCGGACCGCTTTGGCCGCGGCAATCTCCAGAGAAAAGAGAGTGGCATGTTCTGGCCCTCACACTGCCGGACATGACCCCATTGGATTTTTCCTCTGGGGTCACCTGAAAGTGTCAGGTCTACAGAAAACCAACCCGGGAACCATAGAAGAGCATGAAGCAAGCGTGACGTCCGCTTGCGGCCGGGTGCGGCCGGAAGCATGCAGGGCTGCGGCTGGAGCCTGTCGGCGGTCGCCACCGCTCTTGTGTCTGGAGCGAAAAGGGGCGCATCTGGAGGCACGTTGCTCTGTGGCCGGCAGTGAGCATGCAGCAAGGAGTGCGGATAGCCACACAAAAAATAGCATTGACTATCCTTACTACCGTTTGTTGTTTCCACTTGTTTGTGCTTTGTACTTGAACATATAGATTTTAAATTCGACTGGTTTATTCTGGAACGCCCGGGTAATTGCTGCGAACACGTGATTCTGACATTTGTTTCTCACAAACAGTGCTCACATTCATGAAAGACTAAAGTTTTAGGTATTTGGCTTGATTGACGTTCATATGAAGGAATTTTTGGAAATAGAAAAACTTCACGCTGCAATATGTATGACTAAGGTTGATATGACTAATGATAGCCAAATTGTAAAACAAGTCTACTTCATCAACATTTGATAAAAGGGATGTACGCATCGGCTTTAAGCGGCTACCCGAATACACTAAGGGCCTTATTTTTGCAGATGTCAAAACCAAAAACTCAAATTTACTTTCGATTAGACCTCTGTGGTGTTTTAACTTCTACAATACTTAATTTCAATGGAAATCCAACAACTTGGCCATCTCAACTCAAATAATGTGAAACATTCCCTTTAAGTGCGTCGCTTAAACAATTATTTTTATCGAACGCCCTTTGCATACTTGTGTAGATCTTCACATCCTTAATGTCACGGGCACTGGCAGTAAGTATAAATCGGAGATTGCAGCATCTGGCCATGAAATTCGCCCACCCACCCACTTTGACTTCTGTGGTGACGTCATTTGTCGTGTCAGATCTGAGGATGGCACCGGAGGCGTTGTTCGGAATATTAGCTGAGTGTGGGCGTGTTTCCGGTCAGGAGCTGCGGCAGCAACAGCGTCCTGGTCTGAAACACTCGCTGAAAAGGTCAACGCTTGTTGGCGGCTGCACTCGTTCGTTCGTCGTTCATCCGGGAGAGGCACTTACTTACTAGAATGGTACTTGACCTTCACATTCAATATGAAAGCCTATAAGTCTGTGCTTAATATAATAATATTTGACCCTGTATTGAGCCAAGCTAAGTGTCCATATTTCCGCTGTTCGAAATACTCGGTTTGGGCTGCACTGGAAGACAGAAGAAGCCCATGGGTTCTTACAAAGTGCTGCCATATTTGAATAGGGATAACAAGAAGCCATAGCGAAGGGGGAGATGAAGATTAAAACGTAGCACACCGAGGCAAAAAGACGTAAGCATGACTCATGGCATGTATCTTTTTGATGTATCATTGATACATGGCATGTATCAATACATGTATCATGGCAGTTAACCGTGTTGGCATCGAGCCAAGAGCTCCAAAACGACTGGAAGGGGACGAAAATAAACCTTTCCTAATTTAAAAATAACTATTTCCACAAACCCTCGTTTATGCTTTTAAAAATGGCACGACATAAAATGTTACGTATTGCTCAACTTATCCCGTGGTTGTGACAATTTGATCCAACTAGTGTCTCGTGGGGCAGGTTGTGCAATTTGGGCATGCAGATCATGAAGAGACCGAAGGAACTCAAGGTTTATTACTATAATTCCTAAGCTATACATCAATGCAATGGCTTCGCCAGGATTTTTAGGCTGGGGGGAAATCTGTGTGGCAGACGTTAATACACGCAGCAACAGGGGGTGGAAGGGGTAAAAGGTGCCCCTTAGGTTTTTCGGAAATAGCGGAAAACGACGGCATTTCGCGCCGCCATTTTTGGCATAACTGTTTGCCATCAATTACTCAAATCATGTTCAATGTTTGACCTCGGGTCTCCTTAGATCAGGTCACTAGGTCAAGTCTGCTGTGCCTAACAGGGCTGGAGGCAGCGTTTTTTTATCAGCGTCTATTGTTAACAAACTCATTCGAATTTTCGGTAATTCGAGCACAGTTTCGAGATCCCCGACTAGCACAAATCCACACCCCTCGTCCCGTCTCTCCATGCTAGAAGGCCCCTGGCTGATCGAAGTGAGCCGTACAAAATCAGTGAAGGTGCGGTGGCTCGTGGGAGAGGTGGAGGGGTGAGGGGTGAGGGGGGAAACGCCAAACGTCACGCACTCGGAGCCAGACCGGAAACGCCTCGCGATTGTCGACAGTACGCTGCCGCCGCCGCACGGGAAGTGTTTGTTAGCTCTGTGGGCGGCGGGTCGCACACCCCTCCCCCTCCCCTCGGCCGCCCGCCGCCCGCCGCCCGCCGCTGACGTTGTCACTGACGATATAGCCAGGCTGATGACGTCATCGTGTGGCGCAGGCCGCAGGGTGTGGTTAGAGTCAGCTGACTGGCTGCCGGCGTCAGCTGACTGGGCGAGCTGCGGGAAGCTCCGGGGGGGGGGCGAGATAACTGCGAAGAGGGCCGGGGTTCACTCTTCACATGAACTAACTGGGTTAGAGCAAAGGGCGTTGTTACAAATATTCATCGGTATTCGGTGTCAGTGCATTGTAACTTATTTTCCTTCAATCTTTTGTTCATCATGATGAATAAAGGACTGAAGGAAAATAAGTTACATCAAGCACCATAGTATGCCAGTGTTTCTCGCCGGATGCAACGCCAACTGCCAACAGCGTTGCCACGGTTTCAAAATTAAGAGGGACGAATCCAAAAGCACATACACTTCTGGGACCATATTGAGATGGCTGAAAATTGCCAGGGACAATGTGCCTACCGTCCCAGTTGTGGTGACTCCCATGGTTGGATGCATGTCCCCACCCGCCCTGTCCGTTGTCCCTTGCTCCGTGCTTGTTTGTCTGCTGCCCTGCCGCCCTCATGCTTTCGCCGCTCAGCCGCATCCATCCCAATCCGGTTATAATCCGATTCCGTGATATGATGCGCTGTTTACCAGTGATGACCCGGGCTGCCCCGCCACTGACCTGGGCTGCCCCGCCGCCACCGCCAACACCGCCGCCGCCGCCGCCGCCAGAACAGCCGCAGCCGCATTGTCTGCATGGGTAATCCAGTAATCCATATTCCACCCCTTATGGTGACGTTACGCATCCCTTCTGGGTGAGTCACGGACCCGTCCGTGGACGAGTGAAATGTCATGAGCTTGATGTATGTCTCACTCCCTGTCCTGTCCCACCTAGTACCGTCACAGTACCGTCACTGTACCGTCATTGCACCGTCACTGTAACCGTAACTGTACTATCACTGTACCGTCACTGTACCGTCATTGCACCGTCACTGTAACCGTAACTGTACTATCACTGCCCCGTCCCTGCCCCGTCCCTGCCCCGTCCCTGCCCCGTCCCGTCTCCCTGTCCGTCTCCCTGTTCCCGTCTCCCCTGTCCCGTCTCCCTGTCCGTTCCCCTGTTCCCGTCTCCCTGTCTCGTCTCCCTGTCCTCTCCCTGTCCGTCTCCCGTCCCGTCTCCTGTCCCGTCTCCCTTTGTCCCGTCTCCCTGCCCGGTCTCCCTGTCTTCCCTGTCCCGTCTCCCTGTTCTCCGTCTCCCTGTCCGTCTCCCTGTCCCGTCTCCCTGTCCCGCTCTCCTGTCCGTCTCCCCTGCCCGTCTCCTGTCCGTCTTCCCTTGTCCGTCTCCCTGTCCCGTCTCCTGTCCGTTTCTCCCTGTCCCGTCTCCCTGTCCCTTCTCCCTGTCCCGTCTCCCTGCCCGTCTTCCCTGTCCCGTCTCCCGCCGTCTCCTGTCCCGTCTCCCTGTCCCGTCTCCTGTCCCGTCTCCCTGTCCCGTCCATGCCCCGTCCCTGCCCCGTCCCTGCCCCGTCCCTGCCCCGTCCCTGTCCCGTCCCTACAACACGTCCATGGACACTTCATGCAGCGAACCATAGCCGATCCGGCGATCCATACATGCGGGACTCTGCAGAATATTGTGCTGCAGTCTGCACCAGACTTTTCCGGTGTGTGCTATTGATCAGGCATGTGGGTCTATGCTCTTGCAAAGGTGATGGAGGGGGTGGGGAGGGGGAGGGGAGTGCATGGTGGAAACTGGGTAACCATGCGGGAGGAGATTCTTGCAGTTTTGTTAATAATCGTTCCCAAAACATAAGTTGTTCCCTTAGTCGCACAATGTTAATCCTACTCCTACGTTCACACTCACGCTTTTGGTGTTCAGTTCACAACATGTATATAATTTCTAGCACACGATATCATGCTTCTATGTATACGTTGAAGGGATTCATGTTCAGACTAGACAGATATGCGTGATGCGTTCCTTTCCTATCGTCTGTTATGATTCCCACTGTGTGCACCGACTCGAATATCAACACCGGCTGCGACATCCGAATGGTTCGCATGCTGGCCACGCTTCCAATGCTACGTCATCGTCACTCACTCCATTCTCTTCTCACCATTCTCGTCACTCACTCCATTCTCTTCTCACCATTCTCGCCACTCACTCCATTCTCTTCTCACCATTCTCGCCACTCACTCCATTCTCTTCTTACCATTCTCGCCATTCACTCCATTCTCTTCTCACCATTCTCGTCATTCACTCCATTCTCTTCTCACCATTCTCGCCATTCACTCCATTCTCTTCTACGCATTCTCGTCATTCACTCATTCTC
The DNA here is from genome assembly GCA_014673585.1 of Semibalanus balanoides. Classification (NCBI taxonomy): domain Eukaryota; kingdom Metazoa; phylum Arthropoda; class Thecostraca; order Balanomorpha; family Balanidae; genus Semibalanus; species Semibalanus balanoides. The sequence continues at coordinate 45,439 of VOPJ01005729.1, forward strand.
TCTCACCATTCTGCGCATTCACATCATACGCAACATCCGCATGCATTTCGGCATCATTCGCATCATTCGCATCATTCGCATGCATTCGCATCACATTCGGCCTCAATCGCATCATTCGTATCATTCGGCATCATTCGCATCATTCGCATCATTTCACGATCATTTGCATCATTCGCCATCATTCCGATCATTCGCATCATTCGCATCCACACTTCGATCATTCGGCAGTCATTCGCATCATTCGCATCATTCGCATCATTCGCATCATTCGCATCATTCGCATCATTCGCATCATTCACATTATTCGCATCATTCACATCATTCGCATCATTTGTATCATTTGCATCACTTGCATCACTTGTATCATTCACATCATTTGCATCATTCGCATCACTTGCATTATTAACATCATTTGGATCATTCACATCATTCGCATCATTCGCATATTTTACATCTTTCGCATCATTTGTATCATTGCATCATTTGCATCATTTACATCATTTACATCATTCGCATCATTTGCATTATTTGCATCATTCGCATCATTCGTATTTTTCACATCTTTCACATCATTCGCATCATTCGCATTCTTCACATCATTCACATCATTCACATCATTCACATCATTCACATCATTCACACCATTCACACCATTCAAACCATTCACATCATTCACACCATTCACACCATTCACATAATTCACATCATTCACATTATTCACATCATTCACATCATTCACATCATTCGCACGTGTACCTACGCTATGCATGCGTTCACTTCTGGTGGTCCACTCGGTTGAATTGGCATTTGCTGGGCTGGCAAGGAGCGATCCTATGTCGATACATGTTACTCCAGTGTTGCACAGCTCTCTCGGTGGGCATTGTGCACTGCGCACTCAGCCACCGACTGTAGAGACCTCAGAAAAGGGATCGGATAGTGAGCTTCTCCTCATCAATATACCGGTAGTTGTTAACATGTTCAGACAAGGCAATGTATGTATGTGGGTGTATACAAGAGACTTCAAAGTCAGATGTGTTTGCCCAAAGTCTTGCCACCAATGCCACCTAAAGCAGAAGTAGGTACTGGTATATTTTTCTAACAGAGGGAAGTAGTTCATTTCCCTAACTCATCCGGTTAAAGTGATTCCGGGTATTGTGTCGGTATAGATGTGTCTCACGCATGAGTCGCTGGACCAAGTGAAAATAAAATCTTGTTCTGAAGCGGCGAAGATAATATCCCCTCCGACTGAACCCGTTCGAGTCCACTCTGCCAACTGGTCACTGGTCACTGGTTACTGGTTACGGGTCACCGGTCACCGGTCACTGTTCACTGTTCACTGTTCACTGATCACTGATCACTAGTCACTAGTCACTAGTCACTAGTCACTAGTCACTGGTCACTAGTCACTAGTCACTAGGTCACTAGTCACTAGTCACTAGTCACTAGTCACTAAGTCAGTAGTGCACTAGTACTAGTCAGCTAGTCACTAGTCCACTAGTCATTATTATTCTTAGTCATAGTTAACACTAGTCACTAGTCACTAGTCACTAGTCACTGGTCACTGGTCACTGGTCACTGGTCACTGGTCACCGGTCACCGCCTCACCGGTCACCCATGCTTATGACCTTCCTCTGTCTGGTGACCATGCACCGCACCGCCGACCAGATTGTGACCGATTGGGGCCAGGCCGGACCGAGTTATTTGCTGACCGCTCGGGAATATGGCCCGTGGCCACTCAAGTTGATGCTGATCCTGCATGTGCCCGATGCCATGGGGCACACAAACCTCCACATTAGGACCCCCCTTGTGTCGCATCCGCTCCACAGTTGGCGAAATTTAGGTTGAGATGAACTCTCGTTTGTGGGCTTGATTTCTTCCACAGACTGTCAGTCTCGTCAATTGCTTAGTTTTGGAGGAAATGGGAAGCGGAGGTCACATGATAAACCTAGCGGGGAGGACGAACCGACGAGGTGTGGCAGGTCGCCTTCTCCCGGCGTCTGGCCCCGCCGTCGGCGATCGGTGTGTGCGAGCGCGATGAACGGTGACGGTGAACAGCCGTCTGAGTTCGGTGCCGTTTTTGCCGCGGTCGCGACGTGCCTGCTCGGGCGGTGGTGGCGCATTTTTTGCCGCTCCACCGTTACCGCCCGCCACGGCGGCTGCGGTGGCGCGGCCGCCGCCGGTCTCCGGTCGATCGCGTTACGATACGCCACGTCGTCTCCGATGAGCCGGACATAGTCGCGGCCGTTTCCCCTGACGCGGCCGATAGGGCAGGCTCGGTCCCGCCCCGTCGCCCCCGCGCGTCCCGCCGCGGTCTCCGGCCGTCGCCGGATCACGTGAGGAGGCGGCGACGGTGGCGCCTCCAGCGGCCGCCGCGTGAAGCGCAGCCGGCTGCAGGCTGGCGAGGAGTCATCGTCGGGTGAGCCGTCGCAGTGAGTGGACGATGCCGGGCGCTGTGCGTGCTATGAGGAACGGGGGCGTGCCGCCTGTGCTGTACAGGCAGGCCGGCCAGGCCAAGCACATGAACCGCATCAGCAACTACACAGGCGGCTACCTGCTGAGGGTGAGTGTTCCGACGGCCCGGCCGCCCCCGCCCCCGCCCTGTCGCCGCCGCCGCCCCTCTGCCCCTCTGCTCTCAGCTGACGCAGTGGGGGCGGGGCGGGGGCGGTTTCGATCGCCGATTGGGCGCTGTTTGTCGCCACCGCCGCCGCTGTGTCGCGTCGCTCGGGATCGAGCTGGGGGTGCGGTGAGCTGTTGACGGCTCTTTCTAGCGTGGCAGCTGCTGGTGCCCAGGTCTGTCCGGCGGCTGCTGTGTTGGTCCAGCGTGATGCTGCGCCTGTCAATGACATCATTCTGCGCGTCAGCAACCTCAGCTGAGCTGCCGCAGCCTCAGCGTGCCACGCCCAGATTCCTGTCGCTCCCTCCCAGGGAAGTTCCGTCATCCTGGCATGTGCATGTCGACGATATGGTCTTTCACTGCAGCACCATATTGTCATGTTTCACCGGTGACAAATGTCCCAGCTTATGTGGACACATCTGTTGTCTCGCCCCGCATAGTCCTGTGTCCCGCCCGTCCCATATCCCATCCCGTGTCCCGTCCCTTTCTCCCCTCCCGTTCTGGTAGGTTTGCGGCTGGCGTGGAGGCGGAGGGTGGTTTGGGGGACTGGGCGCGGTGGGTGGTCTGTTCCACCTTATCCCCGTGCATGACCATATGGTCCGCATCGAGTTTTCATGCGAAACATGACCCCTGGTGTCCCGTCGCCCAGCCCTCTTTTGTCAACCCGTTTCTAGCTTTCCTGACCCAACCCCGTCCAAACTCGGTCCCAATCCCGTCCCATCACCCGCCCGAAATCGCCAACCCAGGCCAGTTTCCGCCGGTTGTGGGCGAGGCGCTAACGGAGCGGTGTTGAGCGAAAGTGATATTGGGTTGGTATCCGTCGTCGTAGGTCTGGTGCGGTCGAGGTCGGAGTGTTTCGGAAGTGTGGGCCATGACCGGCGATACGGGAGCGTGTGTCGGCTGTAGTCCAGGATGCTGATCCGTGGCTAGAGTTGTTCTGTGCGCTGAGCGCAGATCAGGAGCCTAGAGTGACGATATGCGCCGTTGCGGCCGCCCCAGTCGCGCGGCGGTCGTTAGCGGGTTTTGAGTTGATGTCCGCATCCGCGCGCGGGCGCCAGCGATTGGCCGACGTCGTGCCGCCGGTTCCGTATTTGGCGTTATTCACGTCACGGGGTCATGCGTGGGAGCCCGCCGAGGTCGGCATCCGCGGAGTGGATGCGATCAGCGCGGGGCCTCAGCAGCGGACGGCGCCAGTCGAGGGGTGACTTTGTTCATGCGGTGTACTTCTCCGCGTCATTTGCGCGCCGGGACCGACCCATCCCCGCCCGATCCCCGCCCCGTTCCAGCCCCGTCCCAGCCTGTCCCAGCCTGTGCCGTCGTTGCAGTCGGCCGGACTGCAGGCCGGGTGGTGGTACCGAGTTCAGTGGTGGACGGTGGTGGTGGTATCCCGGTCTCGGCGCGAGGCACTGTCCGGCACCAGCCCGCTCCGTTTACATAACGAGAGCACGGCTCCGAGCAAAGGTCGGCCGGCCGCCGGGTCCCGGCCGTCATCGCCAGGAATGCGGTGCGCACCGTGACGTGACATGTTCCGTGACTGGTCCGTGACGGCTGCATGACCCCACGTCACGCGGGGTTACCCAGCTCGCCCCCCCCCCCGACCACCGGACTGGGTAATACTGGTGTCAACACACACAAACACACACACTCACACACACACACAACCCATGCAGCTCGAGCCGGTTTAAACCAGCTACAGCTCCGGAAGCGCTTTGTGAAGCTGGAAATATGAATGACGTGACGTCGCGTGCCTAGCGGTGCCCCCCCCCAACCGTGCAAGAATTACCGGTGTCCGGCTGGATAACGACGCTTTTCCGGCGCGCCGTGCCCCTCCCCCGTCTCAGTCATCGGGCCGGCTACGCCCACGGCCGATCTCAGACGCACAAACATACCTAACTGGTAATGTGATGCCTAGTCGCGTGGTAGCGCGGTGGGTCGAGCTGCGGACTGAGCTGAGGACTGAGCTGCGGTGGGTCGAGCTGCGAGCTGAGCTGCGGCGGGTCGAGCTGTGGACTGAGCTGCGGACAGAGCTGCGGCGGGTCGAGCTGCGGACTGAGCTGCGGCGGGTCGAGCTGCGGACTGAGCTGCGGCGGGTCGAGCTGCGGTGACGGTGCGGTGGAGGCAGCCATCTGGCCGCTGCCGCTGCCTTGGTGGCAGCGGTCACGCAGAGGCAGCAGTTGCATGTCGGTAGACTGAGCTGTGTGTCGCATATCAGGGATAAGAGGGGTGATAAAATAATATCGTCATACTCAGATAGGTGGGTACTTGAGTTGTTATCTGACGTTTCTCATAAATTGGGCGCAAATTGACTAAAGGTGTCGGCGTGCCCTAAAACCCCGATAAGCAAACAACGCTTCTCATATTCATTGATCAAGGTTTCCAGGAAAAAAATGCATGTGATGGGATATTTGACCTAATGATGTTTATTGCTCACCATCTAATCCAATTAGAGATGGATTGGAACAGGGGAGTACCTAGCACGTGGCCCTGCGCGGCATGATGTCTCGGGGTCACCACGTGCGACATAGCACGTGCCAGCGGCTTGGCACGGGGCCCGCTGTTCCAGCTGACTAGTTGGCAACATCCGGAAGAGTTGGGGAGAGGCGGAGGGTGCGCTGGAGGAAGGGGTGGAGGGTGCGCTGGAGGCCCAGGTGGCAGGTGCAGGGTTCCCGGTGGCGTCTCAGCACGACTTGGACGGTCGGGCTGATAGAGATGATATGCGGCACGCCTCTAGAAGCTTCAGTGGCGAAGTTATGCCACATCTTACGTCACCGTTGGCTCTAACGGCTTTAATATGAGACGCTGCTTTCACCATTTTGTGTATTTTACGCCAGATGGACGCTGGAATTGTGATGTTTTGATTTCGTGCACATAGTCGTATGACAATACTGTTTAGAGAATTTGCAACACAATCATTGTCAGATTTGCTCGCGATTTGCTGCGATCAGACGAACCCCAGCTTCCACACTGTCCCGTTCGCGAAGGCTCCTCCTGGAAAGGTTTGCGTTGTACTTTGCTTGCTTGACTGACTTATTTTCAGTTTATTGTTTGAATCCATTCGGCCAGCGGAGGTTCTGCGAGCACAGCATGCATTTCTGAACATTGAACATCTGTCAATAGCACAAGCATAATCAATTGTGTTACAGCGTTTGACTGAACATTGCATATTGGAAAGCTTATAAATCTCGGTAAAAAGGTTCATTCCTTTTGCCCAAGGTCAAGTTCAAGGTTCAATCCTTGATGGGTGCTCGGATGTGGCGATGGAAGGCCAAATTGTTTGGAGGCGTAATATTAGGCCAATATACCCCCATCGTTTTTCAAAATAAATAACATCTTTCCGCTTCTATCCCTGAACCCAAAAGTAGAACCAAATAACTGAACCTTCCATCTCTACACCTTTTACGGTGTCTCTCCCTTCACACCCCCCCCCCCCCTCCGGGTCCTAGCCCACTTTCACACTGTACTGCCATCCTAGCTGACCTGCCATTGTTGCTGGTCAAAACCTGGTTGGCATTCGATCCTGGGCTCTTGAACAAACAGTGCAAATGTAGGGCATGCATTGTACTTCATTGCAATACAGCACTACAACACTATTCTGTTGTACTTTTCGCAGCCTCAGCTGTACCCTTTGTACAGCTCGACCCTACTGTACCTCTGTACCTGCAGCTGTACATGTACTGCTGCAGGCACAGAGGTACCGTGCAGCTCGTCAGGTCCACCGTCAGCCACCGCGCCGCCTGCCCGCGCATTACATAGCGTGCAGCGAGCTGCGCCGCTGGGCACGGAGAATGCCCCCGCACGTGCGGAACGGATGGGTGCCGGACATTTGGCGTCAGGATCGGGGCGGCAGTGGGGAGGGTGCAGAGGGGAGTCTAGGATGGGGCGCGGGCCTGCATCTACGCGAAAAACTGGGCCGACTGGAGGAGCTCCGATGTGATTGGTCATGACTGCTGAACTGTGAACAGATGTTCGCTATGGGTCATGGGACTTTATGTGCGGAATAGCACGACACATTATTTCCAGCGCTCACATTCCGCTCTTGGTTAGCTTTTTGATGCGTCTTGGCTCAGTCTTTCATAAACTGGACAACGGTGAAGGATGACATCGCAGTCATTGTCCCAAAAACGACTGAAATCGCACTTTTCCTGTTTTGAAGAAAATGCAAGCAGGTTGTGCGCAAGGAAAGCTTCTTTTTTATTCGCTCCTCACTCATAAGGGACATCTGAGGATATTTTCGAATTTCATGACACTTTCTGGGATTAAGTGCCCTAGACAAACTTGTGCCGTTCTAGATCGACGTCTGCATGAGTATCGGGCAGCTAATATGCTTCAGGTCAGGTCATCCGGCTCTCCGTCTGGCTGGCTGGACGCGGGAGATACCGACGATAGATGACAGCAGGCGCGTAGTCGGTACGTCCAAATACCGCCCCCGGCACCCGCCCAATACCCGCCCAAATACCGCCAAATACCGCCCAAATACCGCCCCCGCTCCGCCCAAATATCGCCCCCGCACCGCCTAAATACCGCCACCTTTTAATACCGCCCAAATACCGCCACCTTTTAATGCCGCCCAAATACCGCCACCGCCCCGTACCGACCAAATACCACCGCCCCGCCCCTCACCGCCACCTCCGGGCAGCCTGGGTTTGCCCGCTCCACCCCCCCCCTCTTTCCCGTGTTTGCACGGTTTGTATGCAGTTGTGGGCTGTCCTCCCCCCGGTGAGTGTTAGCAGTGAGCTGTTGTTCACTCCCGGGGTGGGGGTGGGGGGCTGCCAACTGTTGCCTGTTCGCTGCACTGTGCACAGTCGCTGAATGCTCCGATGTCGCCGTTTCCCAGCGTGTGGCCCAGTCACAGGCTCTGTGTGTTTGTCCATTGGCGGAGCGCGCCCACGACCGATCGATTTCGACGGCTGGTTAGAAAGTCGGCCGGTCGCTGAACCGATGGCGACCAGCAGACTGCCAGAGGCGGCGACAGTCTGCCAGAGGCGGTGACAGACTGGCCAGAGGCGGGGACAGACTGCCAGAGGCGGGGACAGACTGCCAGAGGCGGCAGCAGACTGCCAGAGGCAGACAGCCGAGACTGCCAGAGGCGGGGACAGACTGCCAGAGACAGACTGCCAGGGGCGGCGACAGACTGCCAGAGGCGGTGACAGACTGCCGAGGGTGGAGACGGAAGCAGAGGCGGAACCAGAACGGGAAAACAGTTAATTTTGGGAATCCCAAAGGTCACACAATTAAATTTCATCAGACTTCACTTTCCTATGCATGAGTGATCTTGAACAAATTTTCGACTTACACAACTGAAAAATAACGGGAAGTGTGTCAATTTTGGCCGATCGCAGGCGCTCTAGGAACATGGCGGATGAAGAATAGCGGCTGCGATAGGAGGGAGGGGAGGGGGCAAAAAGGAGTGGCGACCACTAGCGACTAAAAAGCGAATGTGTCTCCATACTTGCTCTTTTATGTCGATGATGATGGTGCATTGAACATCTTATTGTTTGCGCATTATATGTGACGTATATTTTGTGCTGACTTGGCGTTGACTAGCTGCTTGCTGACCCTGATGCTAGCTAAAATGGAAGTGCAGAGGATTACGTGAATTCCATGGTTATGATCCGGCAAACTGCGTTCTTTTGCATCAATTAGGCCCGGGTGCATCGCGCAAGTTAAACTACTCCCTGCAGCTGCATAGTTCCGCTTTTTAGTGAATAACATTTGCAAGTGAACGATTATGATCGAGCCTCATTGAGTTTCCTAATGAATTCTGTGAGCTCGGATAAAATCGGTGGTCGGCCGTTCGGCTCGCCGGACACGTGGCTCGGTCGTGTCTCGGCTGTGACTGGCACAGGGCGCTTCCAGCTCGGCCGCTGTGGCGTCTGCCTAGATAGTCTACATCCTGTGTCAGTACTGAACAGTGAACACTGTACCGGATATCCGCCCCCCCCCCCGACCCGACCCCGGCTGCTGGCGCGGCAGGCTCCGTGCCCGACCGGGCAGCTCCGGTGACCGCCACGTGGCAGCGACGACATGTCAGAACGTCGTCTTTCCATGCACCGCCGGTGAGTTGATCGACCTTACAGTCGGCGTGCCCGCGGCATTGGCGGATCGAACCGCGATTGTCGCCCAACTGTGCATTTGGCACGAATTCGGGCCGGCGCCGGGCGGAGCGCGATGAAATCGGAGGTATATCGTCGCGGAGAAAGGCCGTGTTGCATCACGAGGAGGATGTGGGGAGCCGGGTACCGACCAGAGGAAAGTGGGGGCTGCTCCACACGATCTCCGCGGCTCGGCTCGGCTCGGCTTGGCTCCGCTGTCAAAACAAGCAGCTCCCCGAGAGGAGGTTGTAGGGTCAGGGCTGGAGCGCGTTGCAGCCGCTTGTTTCCAGGCTGGAGCGTGTGGCGTGTGCAGTAGCCAGTCAATGATTGCAGATTGAGACTCACATCCAAGGGCAGATTTGAGGTTATCCCGTTATGCATAAGTGAACACACGCAATATGGCCGGAATGCAGTTATATTTTCCTGCAATCGGCGACCAAGGTCGTCACCACCTTCCGAAGGTTGGGGGGACAGAGGCATTTTGAAGTCTAGTATTTCCATGCAACGCCCATAGGCGTAATGTTAAATCTGAACATCTTTTGTCGGACGCCTCCCGCTTTAGGGGGATGCGTACTCCCTCGTCCCTCCCCGCCGCTTTCGACGCCCATATCAGCGCCTCAAAGAAAATTATGTTTTCTTCCAGCTTGGAGAGCCGCTTTGAGCTACCACTGTTCTTGCCTACGTAAATAAACACACTAATAGCTGTTCTCGTCACGGTTGCTAACAAGCACGTCATTCTTACACCCACGGTCACATTAGACTGAATGAAACAATCGTGCGCTGCTACCACGACCGTCTACCATTCGGCATTCATTCTGCGAATGCCTCACCCCGAACCAGTAACTACCGGTAAATCACCTCGCCCGATTCGGCGAAAAGCGTTCGGCATTGACCTTGCGTGCACCGTCGCCGTGGCTATCGGCCACTATGCAGTCACGTGATGGTCGGTGACGTCACACCGGGTGGTCAGGGAGGGCCCTGGTCGATCTGCCCGGTGCTGGGTGGCACCGGCACTGTTGCCACATTCCCCAGTGTGACTCAGGGGCTGTCGACACCCTGGCCGATAGTTTCCTCCAGCCGCGTCCCCGGACGTTGGGTCGGCGGCACGGACCGGACCCACGGCACGGCACGGCACGGAACGGAACGGCACGGAGTCTGGAGGCAGTCGAGCCGGATGTGACCGCCTCGCGGCGCGTGGCTGGCCGGTCCCCGGGTTGGCACGCCAAAATGTCGGCCCAAGGTGGCGTTATGGTTCCTCCACCATCGTTGCCAATGTGTGATCTTTACACCGGTCAACATACTCTTTTCCGATTTCCCTCGTTATGTCTCTTCCCTTGTTCTTAAACATCATGCTCCGATCAGCATCGTATTGTTCCCCTTCCGTCGGTCTCCGTTCCGCCTTCTGCAGATCTCGGTTTCTCTGGTACTGGTGAGCGGCACATCTGTTGCTTCCGAGCTGGCAGTCTGCCAACTTCCCCTCCCCCTCCTCCTCTGCCCCTCCCCGGCAGGAAAGTGGGGCGCGACTCGAGGCATTCTGGGATTCGGGTTTATATCAAGTTACTAACAGCTTGGTCGCTGCTAGCATGATATAACTTGGGATTTTTTATGTGATGGCTTAATTAATTAATTAAGTGAGCAATTTATTTGATTTGTACGTGAATGGCTTGATTATTTAAGTGAGCAGGTTTATTTGCTTCTTAATGCGGCTGTTGTGGTACGATCACCTGACTCTTTCAGCAAACAGTTACCAACTTGTTACCGTCCAGTTTCACCTCTCTCCGTCCTAAAGGCCAGAGCCAGTGCCGTCAAATGGGCGTTAATGGTGCTTCCGCATGCTTGTTCGGCCTCTAATGGCTGGGTTTGTCGGCCCGGTTCGATGGGCCCGATGAGGTGCATGCTCACAAAAAGCACGGTGAGTGCCAGTCCGCATTGTACACTGTTGGCTTCTGACCAGGCATGCGAGGATCCGCCGGGCTCGCTTTTTATGCCCGGTAGTCGCCGCCGGTTCGCATGATCAGTTCGGCCAGCTGGCGGACGCGGAGGGTGGGCTCAGTCAGGAAGACACTGATTCAGCCCCTGTTTGGCACGGGACTGAGAATGTTTCATTCACTGTTCCGGGACTGAGAACGTTTCAGTCAGCTCATGACTGGGAGGTCGTTGACTGCATCTGCGTCGTCACGACTGGGGACATATTTAGTTCAGTGCTGGGGACACAAGGGACCCTAGTAGTTTGTCAGCTATTCGTAATATGGTCCCAAGTCGAAGTAATCGTGCACTTGGATTTGCGCTATTCATGTCCTCACTTGTTTTGAAACTGTGAGGACGCCATTGGTTAACATTATTAAATGACTGCGCTGGAAAGAACGACATGAGAACCAAGGCATTTGTATTAGAGCTTTGATAAAGTATTTAAAACGAAGCAGCACCATGCTAGTCAAAAACGTCGGGCGGACGCTTTCCTGTTCGTGTTGCCCAGGCCGATGTTTTTCAGAGCGGTCTGTTGCAGGAAGAGGTATAGAGCTATTTATTCAGAGTCGTCCTTGCACCCAGGCGGGACCGGTTTCGGGCCTGGCGACTGCTGGACGCTGATGGTATCTGCTCGTGGCCGCTCCCGACTGAACTCCGAGTGACTGCACTCTGTAGTTCCTGATGACTGGTCTGTCCTGTGGTGTTGCCCGGCACGTCGAGAATGACGCGGAATAACGTTAACAGCCCGAGGGCATTCTGGATATGCCAGGTGATTTAGTAAACGGCTAAAGAGACCTTCGTGGCCTCTTCAGTATGAATGATAAATGTTCGGGAAAAACATCGTCATCATTATCTTTTTATCGCCGTAATTATTCATTTGAATGCTTGGTATTGAGGTGTTTAATTTTCGTGTCCACACATTAGCGCCTTCGTGCGTGCCTTGTCATGGTCCCACCGCTCTCCCCTCGTCATGCGCATTTATTTTCGTTTGGTGTTTTAAAAAGGCAGAACTAACCGTGACAAACAGATATTCGGTAGGCTAGGACATGACTTTGGCGAATGCAAAAGCAGAGAACCTCACCGAATAACTCCAAAGGGATCAGCAGATCGTACCTACATTCCGATCAAAAGATACATGCAGGACCGCTGCGTGCTGTGACCGGCAAGGTGGCTTTTTATGATCTACGATGCGATTCAGGAGAACCAGGTCAGCGGTGGGGTGCGGCAACCGACCTGCTCAACAAGCTATCATTAAGACTCAAAACTGCTGCTAATGAACTCCTGAAAAACCTTGAAGGCAACCGACCTGCTCAACAAGCTATCATTAAGACTCAAAACTGCTGCTAATGAACTCCTGAAAAACCTTGAAACTCGTCAGTCTACTAAAAACCTTGAAAAGCAGCCAGACAACAGCAGTCAGACGAAAACATGCAATACACGGAAAGTAGTGACGTGGCCACTGGTGGATCCAGGGGGGACATCAGAGGAAAATTTCCCCAAACCGCTTGAAATCGGAGCACATATACACATTTCCTGATGCAGGATTCTACGCAACTTTTACTCAGATACATTTATTTTAAAACGTCTTGCAATACATCCGACGATTTTTTCCCTCAATTTTGTGAAACTTCTTTGGGATGATGCCCCTTAAAAAAACGCAAACTGCCGTTCTAGATCCGCCAGTGGACGTGGCGATAAAGAAAAAAATGTGGAAGTGAATTTCCATGAAGTAGGTACTCGACTGCCCGCGGCAGGCACTGAACAAGTGCGCAGTAGACAGGCGAATGGCCGACCTGGTTCTCCGCCCACCTCACTCAGCCGACCTCTTCATGGGCGGTCACCGACCTTGCGGTGCCGGCGGGCGTCGCCGCCCCCGGGACAAGTGGCCTCCCCCGCCGCCAGCCATGGACTCGTCCATTAGCCGGCGGCACAATGTCCGGTCCATTACTGAGCGGAACGCCCGCGGCGGCGGTCGGGTCACGGTGACCTTCCGGCGCCTCTCCCGGTTACGTGGGACGTCTCATGCGGACGGGACGTGGGCGGCATGCCTCCGCACGCGCCATGCCATGCCGCCCTTTAGGTACCACTGGTGAGACGCATCGGGAAATCCGCTCGACCGGTCGGCATCTTTGACGTGCCTCGGCCGCCTCGCCGGTCTGCAGTTCCTAGTTCTCCGTGTCTGAGCCGGTCTGCAGTTCCGAGTTCTCCGTGTCCGAGCATCCACATCTGTAATGGCCGGCGGCGAACTGGCGGTGGCGGTGGCGGCTCGCGTGCTAGAGAATGGAACCGTGCCAGCGCAGGGAGCGGTCCCTTTGAACCCCGCTCAAGGCAGTGTTTCCGCATTTCCAGCGGGCTCAATTGTACGTGCCTTGCATTGCCATGCCGCCGCCTTCTGTTGCCCAAGTGGTGAACGTGGCGGATACCAGACTTTCCCCTTAGATCGTGACGTCACGGTGACGTTTGGCAGCGCCGGAGATGAGGGAGAGCGAATTTAAACACGGGCAGGGTTGCCGCGACAGGAGATTGCGCCACTGATCGGAATCGAGGCCCTGCAATGGGCTGGCATATGGGGCTGACGGACCGTTGACCAGTTTGTTGCACGGGCAAGGACGCCTGCATACCGATGTAGGACGACCACGTCACTCGACAGGCGACACGTCATGCTCCTGGTGTGAATCACGCTGAGCGATCCACGCTGGTATCGCCGCCTCCCCCTCCCTTTTCCTGTTGACTACTTTAGTGTAAGGAGTGAGTCATTCCATGTGCCTGAAGACTGTGAGTTTTTCGAGTGGACTCGCGGCTTTCCGGCGTGAGTTCGCGAACTCTTCCGTGCGAGAACACTGTCGGTCACTAATCAGTCGCCGTGTTTGGAACTATTGATCGGCCTCGGTCGCCCTTATCGACCGCAGCGGGCGGACGGTAAGAAACCACCTCTGACGGGGCAGCAAAACTCATGAAGCCGACACGACTGGCCTCTTGCAACGCCGAAATCTCCACCGACTCCTCCTCGTTCTGAGTGCCCGGAGTGGAAGTCAAAAATAACTCATGACGGCAAGGTCGCGACATGACGTTCACGGTGACGCTCTCACGGCGATGCTGTTGAAAGTGGAAGGAAAGCCCGGCGCTTAACTTGCACGCTTTGCACCTGCTATAGCCTGCCTTATCGGCCGCCTAGCAATGTTTCGGCGCCGTGGAGCTCTGCCTCGACGCTGCGAAGCGCTGTGGAGCGCTGCCTTGACGGTGGCGAAGCGCTTTGGAGCGCTGCCTCGACGCTGCGAAGCGATGTGGAGCGCTGCCTCGACGCTGCGAAGCGCTGTGGAGCGCTGCCTCGACGCTGGCGAAGCGCTGTGGATCGCTGCCTCGACGCTGGCGAAGCGCTGTGGAGCGCTGCCTCGACGCTGGCGAAGCGCTGTGGAACGCTTCCTCGACGCTGCGAAGCGCTGTGGAGCGCTGCCTCGACGCTGGCGAAGCGCTGTGGAACGCTGCCTCGACGCTTCGAAGCGCTTTGGAGCGCTGCCTCGACGCTGTGAAGCGCTGTGGAGCGCTGCCTCGACGCTGCGAAGCGCTGTGGAGCGCTGCCTCGACGCTGCACCTGAGCGCTGCGGGGCGATGTGAGCGGAACTTTCCTCGGGCAAAGCTCTCGCTGCACGATCGAGGCAGTGGGTGGCCGCGGTTAACTGTCCGGGAACTGGCCGGGCCTCCGCCACCGCCACCGGCTCCATGCCAACTGTGATTGCGACGGGGCAGAGGAGGCCGCTCTGAAAGTCACTGCTCTCTCCCTCCCTCCCTCCAGGCTCGGCCCGGCCCGGCCCGGCCTTGTCCGGTTGAGCCCATCCCATCCCGGTCCGGCTTGGCTCAGTCCATCTAATTGCGGCCCCTCTGGCTGCGTGGGACCATGGACTTCTCAGCCGGAGAGCTTCCCCAGCCGCCGCCGGCGAGAGGAGGCCGCACCCATACAGCATCTCGTGAGCTGACAGAGCTCCGCGGCGCTGAGTCACGCCACGTCACGCCACGTCACGCCACGTCACGCCGAGTCATGCAAAGTCGCAGTGAAGGACTCGCCACCAGAGTCGGGTCGGGTGGCGGTCGTCTCCCGTATCGGGGTGTTTTCGAGACGATTTTTTTGTGTTTTTGTGGCGATACAGCTAAGCTCAGGTGGCAAGGCGCCTGATTTATCGTTGAATGTCACTCGCTGCTGAAGGATTCATTCAAGGTGAATGTTCTTATGCGCATTTAGGCAAATACATAATTAATGTGAAAAACAGCACGCAAGCGGCATATACGAGTAAAAACATGCTTCGAACCGGTGACCTACAGCGGCTTGTCACGATGGTTCGACTCCGGCTTGGTCGTTCCTCCCTGGCATTAAATCCAACGTCAGCAATATTGTGCATGAACTTCCCGTCGTTTCTCACCTTTGGTCGGTGGTGCCAGTGAGGTACCGGCGCCTATTCACTCGGTGACTCACCCTGTGCACGTGTGCACACCCCTGCGCACGTGGGCACGGACATCACGGCGACACGAGGTCAAACAAGGCCGAACAAGGTCTAACAAGGCCGGCAAGTGAGTCACGGGTCACGCGACAGAGAGAGAGCACGGTCCTTGACTCAGCGCTCGATGAAGATTCCAAATTTGAATCTGGGCGATCTCTCCGCCCGGGGAACAAACGGAGTTTGACTCATATACGTGCACGATCTGCTAGCAGATGTCTACAGTTTATGTATGTTGATGATTGCATGTTACGATGCATACAAAGCATTTCCTGCATTGGCACCGCTGCATCCTTTCAAGAACTGTTTTCCGAGAAGGTTGATTAAATGGCTTCTACTACCGTAGAAGAGCGTGGATTCGAATGTGTGCGTAGTGCTGCATCGGGAGTTTTCTGATTTTTCGCCTCTGCAAAGCTCAGCTGGGCCTCGCTCGTTGAACTGGGGAATGCTAAGCTACCCTGTCGCCGCCGGTGGCATGAGTCATTGTTATCATACGCGATTGGCAGCGATTGTAATTCATGTAGTGCGATGTGGCCGGCTTGCAGTGCTCGCTGCCGTCTTTTAGCTTGTTTCTATAACTAAGTGACCAAACACACTGAGATTTTACCAAGTGTGACCGCTGCATGCTATACTGCTCAGCAGAAACTGAGGCGGAGTGCCAAGTGGGTAGTCCAATTCCGCAGACTGGCTGCACCATACCGCTGCCTTATCGATATTTCTGTCGCTCCCCGGCCGGGAGGCGATTGTTGACGATTTGTCATAGTGAACGTTGCCTGGGCGATAAGCAGGTAAGAGGAGATGAGGACCTCTGGTAGCGGGGAGCTCACTGCGGTTGAGCGCTGTTCCGGAGAGACTCTAGGGGTTTTAAGAGCTCAGTTGAGCGGATTAATCGGGCAGCAGTCCTTGCTGGGGTTATAGAGCGATCAGACCGATGCGATGCCTTAGGTCAAGAGTTATGATGGGGCTTAGCCGATTTGGGGAAGTCCCGATGTTGAGCTTTAAAGGGTGGTCAAGAGTGGTCAGAGTAGGCTTCTGTCTCTGGCAAATGCAGGACATTTGATCTGACATTGCGACGCAATTCGTGAATACTGAATACATGGTAAAATAGAACCCTGTCCCAAACCTAAGCTTTAAACATGTCTTGCCGGCGAGATGCATTATCCTCATGTGCCTTCACTGGCGGATGTCATTCGCTTCGGATAGTTTCGGTTATCAGTAACAAAAAGCCTGGCGGTGGTGGTGGCGGGCCCGATCAAGCTCAGTGTCCGCCGTATAACCTGTAACCAGACGGTGACTGTTCCAAGTGAAATCGCCGATGCGGCGGCTGTTTGGGAGCCACGCAGAGTACAGAGTGCAGACCGCAGACCATACCCGCGCCTCGCCGGACAGCGGCTCCTGACGTAGCTTCTAATGACCGGACCGCGTGAAGATATCACGTGATACTCGGATTGTGGACCGGTACCGGTCACGTGACCAAAGCGTGCCCATCAGCTGATGGTCATCACGTGATAGGGTTAGCGCCCAGTCAGCTGGTGGCGGTCAGGGGGAGGATACCCAGTGGAGTATGGGGGGTGGGTGAGGTGGAGTGGAGTGTCCGGGTGGGTGCGGCAGCCGGCAAAACATGGTGTCTGGTATCCGAGGCTGGGTTGGGTTACGTGACCAATGAACTGTGCCACTCCCCCTCCCACTTCTACTGCCTTCCTCACACCCGACTCGACCCGCCTGTTGATATAAGGGCCTGTTCCCGTGGCGCCTCTAGCGGCTAGCCTCCTAAGTTGCTCCAACTTGCAACTGTCTGTGTCAAAGGGCTGGAGCAAGTTGGAGCAACTTAGAGGAGGTTAGAGGCGTCACGGGAGCAGGCCCTAATATAAACGGCACCGCCAGTCACGTCTTATTCCTGCCACGGGAACAGGCCCTAATATAAGCGGCACCGCCAGTCAAGTCTTATTCCTGCCCTGGTCCGTCTCTCTGATCGGTGGCGCGCTGGCAGACTCCGCCAGACACGGAATAATCATTATTCCGAGTGACTAGTCCATTACCGAATCAGCTGTCTTCCTCTGGCCGCAGGCTCAGATCTGTCCGGCTGGAATCAGGAAGCTGCGGAGTGCTGAGGATGTTATCCGCGGAGGTTCTTCCAGCTCTCAGCATCTTCTTTGTGCGTCAGTCGGGCGGCGCCTTCCGAAAACTTCGCCCGCCGCCGCCGCCGCCGCCCCCGCCACCGCCCGCCGCCGCCCTGGTCTTTGTCCCGACAATCCAAAGTCGTACCCGACCGGCATCCCAATCTGAACCCTCTTAAGTGGCGCTCGACAGCGGCGATTAGATAATGACACCGGGCGCGCGTCGGCTCGCGTCCCGCCGCGTGCCGCCGCCATTTTTAAATGGTCGATGCTGCCGCTCCGCCGACGCGGAGGGGGCGGATGCGGGAGAGGGGGAGGTGGGGAGATGATTGGTGGCAGTTCTTCCGGCGCCTGCTCGACAGGGGGGGGACTTGTTGAGCGCTGGGAGGCGTTGTTCACTGGGGGAGATTTTAGACACTCGGCAATTGTCGGCGCGCTGTTACCGAGGGTGGTAATGGCGCTAGTCTTTTATGTCATTAGCCCCAGGCACTTGCACCTTATTAGGCAGCTGTTTGCTGAGGGCAGGGGCGGCGGCGTCGGCGTCAGTATGTCTGGCTGCGTAGTGACTGGCGCGTCCGGCTGCATGGCGCCGCCACTGCGCCACATTGGCAGCAATAAGCCACTTCCGCGCCGCTTCCGCGCCGCTTCCGCCGCCGCTGCGCCGCCGTACCGTACCGGACGGCTCTGACCCCAGTCTGTCGGCCCCGGCACCACCGGTCCTGTGGGATCTCTGGGGTCCTCGTTTGACCTATGGGTCAGTGACACGCCGTTCCCAGTCGGCGGCACCGCCAGGTGTCGCTGAGGTAATGCACTGCCCCGGAACTGCTGACTCGGCGACCACCGCCGCCGCCGCCGCCGCCGCCGCGCCGCCGCCCGAGACGCGTTTCGCTGGTCACATGGGTGCGCTGGCGATGGAAAGCCGTGTGGCCCGTTAATCAAGTGATGTGGGTGTGTATCTTGCTGATACAGTATCGGGCAGCGGAAAAATCGAGGAACGGCATTCTGACACTTCTGAGATTGGTGCTCGATTTTCCTGTGTTTCGTCATCGAAATGCACATCTAATCGCTCGGGGGCTTTCTGACAGATAACGCTTTGCACTGCTCATTGTTTGATTTGTATTCTCTTTCTCATGACGCTAAAGAATCAGTTTAACTAACGCTTACCAAGAAATACAAGTATAGATAGATACCAGACTGGGTAATGGGTATCGAAGACAGCGATTTGGTTCTCAGTCGAAGTACCAGATATAGGTACGCTGCGAGGCAGCCAGACCCCTAAGCTGTTCGTCCTCGATTTGGTCGCCTCGCTCACTTATTTCGAGTCGCCTCTCCCAACATGGCCAGTGAACTTTGAGCTAGTTTTAGCCACAGCCGCCGCAGCCACCGAAAAGCCCGGTTTATTTTTAGAAGCAGCTCCAGGTCGTGCTATTTCTGAACCTGAATAGCCTGAATGGCGCTACGATGCGGAGATTAATATGTCAGTCCGATGCTATTTGTGACCATCGGTGGCGACACGTCACCCAAGTGTCGTCGGTAACATCATTGGACACTGATACATCAGATCCGACTATTTTGATACATTGAAGTCCCTTCTTAATTCTTATACCATGCAATGATGTTTCTTTTTAGAAGACATTTGACTGACATTATTAAGAAGAATGAATGAATGCAAATGATATAGTTGTATTAATAACATAAATTCAGTGTTAAGACATTTGACTGACATTTTTAAGAAGAATGAATGAATGCAAATAATATAGTTGTATTAATAACATAAATTCAATGTCATTTTTGTCAAACCGGATCGTATAAAGCTGGCGTCATCTCGTGTTGGTTCAGCGGTTCAATACGACGATCTGATATTGGACCAGCTGACATTGGACCGTGCGCGGCCGCTACCCAGGGACCGTGCGCGGCCGCTACCCAGGGACTACCTCTGCAGCGTTATCTCTGCGCTGGTCGAGCCAGCCATGGGGCGCGTTTCAGTCCATTCCACCCTCGGCGTAATTTAGCGCGGCGATATGTTCGTAGAACCAATCATGCATTGTCTTTCGGTGTCATTGTGATATCGGCATATGTTTGAGTAGTTGTTTACTGTGGCACACTTGTCAACGGTCGGGATTGAAAAAGCGCGGACTTCTCGCTTTCGCTAGCGATGGGGCTCCCATGTCATCGGTGCCACGAATGTGTTTGTTTTCGTTGGGCCTGCTACCGGTCTTTCTTGAGTCATGGCTGGGATGGGAGGCAAGAGGCCGTCTGCGAATGTCATCAAGGCAATCACTTATCTACTTTTCGCTCGCATTTCCTCGTTTGTTTTTATTCGTTAATTTATCCTGCTCGCTATGCGGTATGGCATGTGCTGTAGTAAAGGCGCAGCTAAACGGTTATGCCCTGTAGACGACAGCGATCGCTGCTTTCGCGGAAAGACGACCCTCCAGTTGTCTTCCTGTGACGATCACGTGACTAAAAAAACGGCCAGCTGGCGGCAAGATCAGCACTTGTACCGCTCTCGGCTCCTTTCTTATGATAACAAACCGTACTGCTGACACCAAGCATGCGCCCACTCGCCTCGCCAGCCGCTCCTAACTCAACAAACCCTTTTTCTTCTCCCACTTCTGCCGCTTTCCTTAGCCAGCTGAGTGTCTCTTGTCACTCTCTTTTCTCCTTTTTCCGCCTCACTGCTGTTCCAACCCGCTGACGAAGCCAAATCGACCCAGGCAAAACTGTCGCCCCGCCGCCGTGGAAGGGGAGGGGCTGCTTGATGCGGACCGTTCGCGCACGGCAAAGCCCGTCAGCGGTGCTACAGGCCCGCTATGTCTGGTGCTACAGGCCCGCTATGTCCGGTTTTTGTATAACAGCTGCTCTGAATTCGGGCCACTCGACTCGGACGTCCTGGCCACTCTCTCTGCAACAGCTGACCTACGCAACAGCTGACCTATACGCAACAGCTGACTGGCGGTGACCTGGCGACTGTGTGTGAGGTCACGGCGACGTCCGTGGCTGTCCCAACTGTCCACGTTTGAAGCGCCGCGGCCCAACATGACCTGCCAGATACCAGCTGTCTGTCCATACATGCCAGGGAGAAGTAGCATGGCTTGCTGCCCGCAAGTTGTGCTGAGACGCGTCCCATGCATAATGTATCGCTCTGTGCCGGGCATCGTGATGGGCAATGTCTACGACCATGGTCAGGGGTGACTGGCGACAACTGCACCTGTGCCAGTCCAGTGGGGATAGATGGTGTAGATGTAGGTGTAGATGTATTCTGGGATGCTCTGTGAGGCGTCCCGCTGTTGGTCAGGGGCAAGGGCGGATCGAAGGGTAGTGGGACTGGACCATCATACTATGCCTCCTAAATGTCACAAAACCGTAATTTGGCTATATGATGACCAGATGCACAACGCAAATGGGATCTAACGTCAGGCTAGAAGGCCAAACTACGTTTGTGTTTGCTTCTGTAATGGCTACTGTTTGTATTATGACGGTACGCATTTCATATTTGTGGGATAGGATATGTTAGGTGGCATATATGACTTAACGTTTAAATCCGTTCCTGATCAAGTATCTAGTGGCATTCCCCAGTGATGTAGGTGCTAGTGTATTTCCTGAAGTGGTGGGAGGGCCAAGTCTCGGGCTCGCAGGCGTCGAGCAGTGGCGCTCACCCTACCTCACGTGATTGCTGATCCTGCGCTGTGTTTGACACAGGCTGACCACAGCGTCAAAGCTCGCAGATCTCGGCCATCGCTAAGCGTTAGATTAATTGACATGGGCGCCATGTCATCGGATTAAAGTTGGTGCTAAACCTGGCGCCTAAGACGTCGGGTCGTTAACATTGAGCTGCTGTCGCCAGGGTCACGCAAACAAAGACAGCTCGGATTCATCTGATTGTGGTAGCTTTGAACTAGAAGAATCTGGCAGGTGTATTAACCCTGTCCAGGAACATTGATCCTCAAGGTTTTGTAGTCAAGGCAGTCTTACTAGTTACTAGTCTTACTACGGTCTCTGAAGGTGACCTAAAAGTGACCTCAGTTGACCGCTTAGCACACCTTCATGAGTCATCTCACTAATGTCATTGCATCGATGCTACTTCCGTCTTGCTACTTCTAGCCGGGCATGCCCGCCTTCTCATTCGATGATTCGAGTGTCTCTTGACAGAGCTCTCTTCGTCCTCTTCTGGCCATTCTTGACTGCGGTGCCTCCGTCTGTTTGCTCTGCGCTGCGTGGTCAGCTGACCTGCGCACTGCGCAGTTCAAATACCGTTCTCTCGAGGGCCCCGCACCTCTGCACAGTTGGCACGCCGTTGAGTCGAGGGCCTCACCATGTACAGAGTTTCTACGCAGCCCCGGGCCTGCAGTGCACTGCGTTGCTGCTTCTGCATAAATGTACCTTGTAAAACGGAGTGGTGCCCGGAGCCCCCGCTATGCCACTTTTATGACGTAATTTCTGTATTGATGACGTGACTGTTGCTGTGATGATGCAAAGAGATGACGTCTTTTGCGGTGTTGCACCTCCGGAGACGACGGCATGATTCATGCAAGTGACGGGGACGGCTTCCGGAAAGAGCTGCGGTGGTATCGGTGACTTGTTCATGGCGAATGTGTCACGCTACCTGCTTGCGAGCGCAGGTCACTGCGGTATCTACACAGTACACATGTCAACACGGGCTTCTGTTTGATTGGTGGCTGTCTGGCTTATGAAGGGAATCAGCAGGCGTCAAAGCCGTATTGTGTGTCACGTCACGGAGTTGAGCATTCCTTTCTGCTCCGGCTAGAAAGCCTGCAATCACACGATTCTTTGTTGGCGCTCCCAACTAGTCTCGGAACTTGGGCAATTTTGATTGTATTACGTAACTGCTCAGCCATTGGCATTTAAGTTATGTTTTGCCGATTGCCGCAAACATTCCCTTTGCGACAGACCAAAACAACATATGCATTCATAAATTCCGAGAAAACGTTCTTTGTAAACAATGGTAGCCGCCTGTGCCTACCCGGTCGCCAATTCTGTTAGTTTTATCATTCAATCACAATCAGAATAATCAGGCGCCTTTTTGTGGCCGGACTCGATAGGTTTTATGACACGAGAGTGCTGTAATCAGCATCTAAAAAGCCCGATAGCCGCGTCTGACATTTTTTGTACTTCTATCTGACGTTGATAACTTTGTATCCAGTGCCATTCGTGTGATTCAGAAAGAGAATGACGAAATGATAACCATATAAACTAGCATTATGCTAGGCATGACATCCTTTACACCGCAGGAAGGATGACACGCATGTCGTGTATTCGCCTTTCAGCGACAAATCCGTTCCTTTCAACGCTGTGTTTTGTGGAAATGAATGGCTGAGTCACCTACGGGCAACGCCGTCTCTCATGAGAGTATCACCCATACAACATCCGTCAGCTCCGACCCTGCCAGCCAACAGCTTCCCGCGGCCCGTTCGTGAGCCGCGAGCTGGCGCAGCGCCCGGGAGAAAGCTGCGGAGGCTGCGGTCAGGCCCCGCCGCCCACGAGCCAGAGGTCATTCGCCCTCGGGCGGTCTTTGTGGGGTCGCTAAAGCCGCCTCAGCCCCTCGGCGCCTTTGTCGCCGCCTCGCACGGCCACTGAACATCTGTTGGACTCAGCTATCTAGAGACGCCGCCGTCGTGGTGCCATGACGTCATCGGTCCTGCAGCTGCGCTGCGCGGGGCCTGCCGAGCCCGGCAGTGGCGCGTTATGTGCAGCTGTTAGCAGTGGCGCGTTATGTCGCGTTATGTCCGTTCAGCTGTTGACATTCCTGTTCGAGCGATGCTGCTGCTGCTGCCGGTACTGGCCGCTCGTGGTTGGCACGTAGGTGCAACTGCCGGCTTGCAATTGAAACCGATATATTTTGCCGGGTGTGCAGCGTGAAATATTGCTGCACACGGTCACGGAGGCTTCAGTAGTCATTTTTGACCGCAAATGGGTGGCAATTTCAGCGGTTACGTGCCGGCTTCAGTAGCACGCACACGGTCAATGGGCCTTGCTGGTGTAGCCTCTGTAGCTGTAGCTGTAGCTGGTGTAGCCTCTCGTGTGCTTATGATCGGACGCTTACCCAACTGTTTGGCACGTCCGGGAACGCCCGTCACCTGATAGGAGGTGCTTTGAAGAGAAAGTGGGAATGGAAAAACCCCGTCTCTTTTGAGGTCTGGTAAAATGGTCGATGGTGATACGGTCATGCTGCCAATTTAGCGCTTTATTTTATATGCAACGGCAACAATCCTGAAAGGAAGGGTGTGAATGATAGCATGCTGAATGAATGATGAATGACTTGACCAATTATATTGCAAATAATTGCTTATTATAGTGCTGACTTGAACTTCTGCCTATGCGGCTCCTAAATGCTGACCCTATACATATATTTCCGTCTCTGATAAATGTCATTGGATGAAGGAATAATACAACAGTTGAGAACCTTATCACATGTCCCCCGTCATGTTGCAGAAGCATTACATAACGACCAAAAATACTTCCTGTTTAATTCGTGTTCTTTTATCCATTCAGGATTCAGCCTTTGAACTTCTCCATTCCATAACAGACCATTATATAACTACCAAAAACACGAAATACAATAATACCATGGCAGACCATTATATAACTACCAAAAACACAACACACAATAATAATTTGTCTTTTAATATCCCTTCAGCTTTATGACTGACCGTCCCAGATCACTTCTCGGGAAAAGAATCGGGCTGTCAAAGTGTTGTCTAATATCCCGAGAAGGTAAAAATATGGCTGTGAGTCCTCAGAAACCCTAAACTACGACGTTGACAAGGCGGTGTCGCCCTCATGACAAACGGTCCGGCCAGACCACGGTGACTGCCATCGG
This sequence comes from Semibalanus balanoides, assembly GCA_014673585.1. Taxonomy (NCBI): domain Eukaryota; kingdom Metazoa; phylum Arthropoda; class Thecostraca; order Balanomorpha; family Balanidae; genus Semibalanus; species Semibalanus balanoides. Next base: position 69,561 of record VOPJ01005729.1, read on the forward strand.
GTGTACCGTGTCACCGCCCCGGGGTGTACCGTGTCACCGACCCGGGGTGCCGCCGACACTGTGGCTCTGCTGGCCCCGGGGAGTGGCACTGCGTCATCAGGTCAGCAGCGGTCGCTTCATGGATCATGTGCCACCACGGCAGCGGCAGCGGCAGGTGGCGCCGATCGCTGGGCAAGGCTCGATTCAGAAAGACAAACAATGGGTTTTGGGAACTGTATTCACTAAACGAATCCGTTATTCTATAATCTTATCAGATTTAGCCTCTTGGTTAAAAAACTTATTTATAATAAACCTGTATAGTTTGAATATGCGCCAACGATTCTTATCAATACGAAAATTTGTTTATTTTGCATGATTTCAGTCGAAAACGTGTTTATTTGTGACCGATTTCAGACGTTTTCGGGCGGACAGCCTGATCCATTCTCCCCTCCAGCCTGATCCATTCCCCCCCCCTCCCTTGGATCTGCCAGTGTGGCGGCAGCAGCGACAGACAGTAGTCAATGTCATATACCACCCGCTGCCGCCGGCCCTCACCACCCACCCACCCGCGGTGTCTATCGGCCGGCCGGCCCGCGGACGTCATCAAACGAAACGACCTTGCCACCGGGCTGAGCGGCGCGCAGTGAGAATGAGACACTCCCGGCGCGGCCGCCGCATTTACGGCTATCGCGACGCGCATCGGTCGCTGTCTGGGTCGGACACGTCTCGATCTGGCACGGGAGGCGACTCGGCGATCGGCGAGACGCTGTTGTTGAGACCGACCCGACCCGACGTTCAGTGGACCCGACCCCTCCTGTCCGGGCTGGCCCGGCGCGGTCCGGCCGGTCGTTTGTTATTGAGCGGCCGTGCCGGGCGGGCGGCGCCTGAGCGTGGGTGTCGGCGCCAGCTGACGGCCGCCAAGGTGAAGGACGCAACTGACCGGCGCGTACGCGGGTCACGGGGTCAGCGGGCGCTCGCGTCGCCGCGGGCGGTCACGCGTGACTTGACGCGCGGATCGACGGCGCCGGCTGGTTCCGGGTGTCGGCGGTTTCGGTGGTTTCTCCGGGCGATGTTTTTGCCGCACGTTTCGGCCGATCTCTCCGCGGCGGCTGCGACGGCGCGGCGCGGTCAATGACCTCATCTGACCCAGTTCAAGGCCGGCTGCGGCAGAGCCCGGCGGCCGTCCGGCCGCAAAAAGCTCTGAGAAAAAGCGTCAGTGCTGCGCTCCTGAGCATGCACAGATGCGCCGCTGCTGGCGTCTGGCCGAGCAGCTGTGTGACACGCCGCAGACTCACGGTGACTGCCGCCGCAGACTCACAGAGACTGCGGTGGCGGTTACTTCAAGCGGCCTGTTTTTCAGAGGCGTCCGGCGCGTGACTGCGTGAGGTGCACGGAGGCACGGCTGTTCCGCCCATACGTGGACATAACTTGCACAACATGTGCCATGGGATCTTCGTGAAATGGGGATGCTGCTGAAGTCGCCAAATCGGCTTGCGGTGTGCATTCGTTTAGGTATTTAAGGCTTCTGTTATTACCATAGTTCAGGAGTCGAAGGAATGCCCGGCTTTTGCCTGACTCCTGCATGTCAATCCCACCCTTGAACACCATTCTAGAAAGTTCGTTTTCACAAACCAACTCTTCCCTTGGCATTTTAACAGTCACAGATGCATCACGCGACGTGAAACTGAAAGTGAATCCCTTGCGCAACATACCAAACAAGCCAAACAAGATAAACATTTGAATGACATCACAATTTCTTATTTTCCCTTTATTTGGCAGCAAATTACGGACCGTGGCTGCGGCAGCCATATGCCTGATAACGGGCCGCTGCGGCGGCGCGGGCTGGTCTGAGCTTTAGTGTGGGGGAGGGGACGTCGGGGGGCCCGCCGAATTGTCAACACCGTCCATGAGCCGTGGCATGCGACACAGCCAGCAGGTGATTATCCAGTGATGCGACACAGCCAGCAGGTGATTATCCAGTGACAATCGAGCGGCTTTTTAGCTGGACAACTTTCCCCCGGATGCGGGAAAGGTACGGGCGGGGGCGGACCGCCGTTCCACCGCTGCCTGCTGAAACGAAATGCTTTACGGCTTACTGAACGTCCCTAGACCAACGTTTTTTTGTTTACGGGGCCTCGCCAATCTCTCCTGTCTGTCGCTTCACGAGAGTCTATTCTCAATCTGGAGATAATTGTTGTCAAATGACCCAACATTTGTTTTCGATGATACACGACAAACGTACCCAGCGCTTTGGCGATAATAATTTGTCCAACTCGATGCAGCAGCGATCGAACACCGATCAACGTGTTGTTTGTTACCGAGCGCTGGTTACGACCGAGCGCACGTCAGGTCTCGCGCTGTGCCAGCCCGCGAGCGAAGCTATCGGCAGCGTCAGCTGATTCCGGCTGCAGTGCAATTCCACGTTCTCGGTAACCCCCCGCCTCTCCCCGCTGCACTGACTCGACTCAATTTCTAGGAGGTGGTTGCGCGCGCCGGCGAGTCGTGACCTTGACCTCAGCGTACCGCCTGCCCTGAGACGAAGCTTAGGCTATGAACTGCGCAGCTCAGTGGATGGGTCCTCAACCGTGGCCATGGAGTTAATGCCTGTGTCGGACGCGCCTGTGCCAACGTCAATCTTGTGGAACCTCCGTTCGGTTCGCTAGCTGACTGGTCGGTGGTCAGGCGCTAAAACCGCTGGGACTTGTCAGGCAAATTGGGAATCGGTGGAAACTGGTTTGCGTGTCATGTTCCCGGCACGATAAGGAGCAACTCGGTACTTCTGTGGCTTATGTCTGGCCTCTGCCACGCTGCGATATGCTGCTTCGAGACGGTCCAGTATCGTCCCGCGACTTGAGACCTTTCGTCGTCGCAGGAATGTGCCCTCTAACGTTCTCAAGCCTCTAACGTTCTCAGGCTGGAGTCGCCGAGACCTGAGAGCTGAGGCGGACACCCGAGCCGGCCGGGCGGGTAGGGTGCCGGGAGAGACTCAGCAGTCGGCACTGTATGGAGCCGATCAAACGGTTGGTATGTAGCCGAGTCAACCGGTATGCTAGTAAGCCCGAGTCAAACCGTTGGTCTGTCCACGAGTGCGACAGTGTCAGTGATTGCGCCGCCTGCTGCAAACCTCACCGCTCAGCGTCAGACGGATCTGGCGGGACTTCCCTGTACGGGAAGGGGAGGGGGCAGCCGGGTTGATGTGTTCCCGGAATGGGGCGGGTGAAACCGATCAAGGCCTTTGGGCCGGTTTGGAAGATGTTATTGACCAGGGTCCTGAATTCAGTGCGTCCTCATATTTATCCTGATCCCTGATCCTGGATCCATGTGACTCGCAGTGTGTTGTCCCACTGTGCGTCTTTCTAGCCGCGGCCTTATCGCGCCGCAGCGGTCGGTATCGATATTTGCGTCATAAACAAGTAACGTCGACGTGCTGATGTGATCACTGCCGCCAGTGTAGACTGTCACTCCGACATCGGCTCGAAGACGGCGTCCGATTTGTCCATCGTCTGCCTGCCTGACAGGTGACAGGCCTGACAGGTGACAGGCCTGACAGGTGTGCGGATTGTCGACACTCGGTGGGACAGACGGCTATCGATAGTCCGAGTGTCGGTGGCTGTCGATTATCAGAGGACATCGTCTGGATTGGCAGTGTTGGAAGCTGTGGTTATCTGATGTTCACCTTTTTAAGATTGATCAGATTGTCTCAAATGGAGAATCATAAAAATGTTGTCTATTACAAAAACTTATGAATTGATACGTGTCCATTCATCTGGTTAATAGCACTTCAATATCGACAGCAAACCTAAAATAAAAAAGACACGATGGCAATCTGGTGTCCTCGATAGATGCATCGTGTTTGCAGTTTATTACATAGCATGCATCTGTCTTATCGAGTACGAACAGCCTTCGATGCATTTTTCATATCCGGGTTGTCCCTGATGCCTGTCTGTCTGCCGTCCTGGCCATTATTGGTGCAAATTGGACATCGACCAGGGGCGCGTGTTGATTATTCCGGCATATGAGGACATTCCAAAGATATTGTGCCGGGAATCCGTGTGGCTCTCCGGCCCCAGGATTGCGTAATCGGTTCGGGGAATCCGATCCCGAAATCCAGGTGGTAATTCCGGCTCTAGGTTTAGCCTGGTCTCCAATAATGTGTAATTGCTTTTTATATTTGTGTGGAAGACCGCCGCATTTTGTCAAGGATTTGTTTTCCCCCACCAGCGCCATCAGAATCAGCTCGATGTCTCGTAGGCGAATTCCAGACTAGCGCATATTAAACATAAGATGTGAATATTAAATAAGCTTAGTGCACACTGCACCGTCATTTAGCTTGATTGATTGTTCTCAAGAATGAGAATCCACGCCGGATTAAATGTCCATCCGATGTTTGTTTTTCTTTTTGACGGACCATGGGCTGACGTACAGCCTGAAATCCTCCAGCTCTAAAGCGACTGTTTATGTGTTCGCTGGTGGTAGCTCCTCTCTAGAATCAGCTGGCTCCGTTTCAAGGTGACACCAATCAGTTCGGATTGCAGCGCAGGGGCGGTCACAGGGACCTAGTCAAGGGCGGTACACAGACATACAGGGACTGGTGCTGACGCCCGTACACATTCTCAGCTCTAAAGTGATCTATTACTGCCACCACTATCGCTGTTCGCTACTGTCACTTCTGATTATGCTTCTGTATTTGCTTATGCTTCTGATTTTGCTTTTACTGCAGTTTCTTCTGCTGCTTTTGCTTTTAAGTTATTCTCCTGTTTATGCTAATGCATATGGCTTATGTTTTATCTCTTTCTTCTGCTACTGCTTCTGCTGCTGGTGCCAGAGGCGTTGCTACCCTGCTACCGCTGCTTACACTGCCGCTGCTAGACAGGTGTTGCTACTACCTCTGTTGCCGCTGTATATTTTATTTGTCCTCCTTTTGCCACTAAGCTGTTGAACCATCTAGCTGCGGCTGCCAGCGCGGCAGCTCGTTGTGACCCAAATCCTTTGCACTGCGGCTTCGTCCCCACTAACACAGCAGTCTGCAGACAATCATCGAGCGGCCCTGGTCCGACCGCCGCCCCATTCAGAGCTGCAGGGGTCTTTGTGGCCGCGGCATTGACTCGTGCATGGTGCAGGACCGCCAGACATGGGTCACATCAGACACAGACGATTGACTGCGGTGGAAGTACGGGTGGGGATGGGATGGGCCTGCTGCGGGTCTGCTGTGGGTCTGCTGTGGGGATCACTCGTGCCTGCGGCGGCCAGAAGATAGGAGGGTAGGGGGGACAAGGACCGCCATTCCTGGAGGCCAGAGCGAAGCTGCGCCAGGCTCAAGTCGGCGTCTTCAAAGGCCCGCCGGCGGATGCGGCGTGTTTGCCGTTTATTACGTCATGGTGACGTCAGTTTGATGTGGTATTCAGCCAGGGCTGAGCTGATTGCATAAGTGTAGGCGTCGGTCGAAGTGAAGGACCGTTTTGTTTCTTTTTTATCTATCGTTCTCAAATAAGCCTGATTCTCTGCTTAGTTCCTTGTCGCTTGCCGCATCGCATGTATTCATGTTTTCGTACCTGACTGAAACATTCTGATTTTATCCGAAGTTGGTTTCCATTGAGCCCCAATCACCACCTACCCGAATTTCGATTCACGGTGTTGAAAGTGCCCAATTTCACGGCTTCCGGTTGAACCATATTATGGCCTGCCCTAACCGCCCGCGTGGCACGGTGACGCCATAATTTACACGTCGTTGCTACGGCACCCGTTATGACCGGTTTTAACCCGCGTGACACACGCTTATATCCACCTTAAGGCACTTAATGACTGTGAGGAAATAACTTAGTTAAATGACTGTGAATATACTGTTAGCGGTTAGGTACTTCGCATATAATTAAGTTTATCGTGTTTGCATGCTGCTTTGATCGCCAAATAGTAGGAGCGTGAGTGTGTGCGTAAATGTTTATGCTCAGAGGCCGTTCTTATAAAAAAAAATAGAGCCGCTGGCTCGATTTTTTTTATTTCATGTGCTCAGAACTCGGCGCAGGAGATGTTTAGCGTCGAAATAGTGCCTCAGATTTGTAGCAGCAAAGCCAAATACAATGTTGGTATCCTACATTATGCTCAAACATAGCAAATATCCAGCCCTGAAGCCATTCTTTAAAAAAAATCGAGCCGGTGGCTCGATTTTGTTTTATAAGATCGGTCTCAGATGTCGGTAAATGCAAATTTTAGTGGTTGGCTGCAGAGATGATAACCAACGTGGACACCTGCCTCTCTTCTGTAGCACCCGGGGAACTACCGCCAAGTCCCTGCCTCTCTGATGTCAATGTCACACGCGAAGAAACAACTGCCGCATAGGTAGTCCCTGCGTCACTGCTATCCTAACAGGAGAAGGGACCGGTAGTAGCAAGTCCGCCGGTCCTGTACAATCGATCCTTCAAACGTCACCGGCCCCCTGGGGCATGCAATCGCGTGTGGGATCTGTGACTATAGTGTTCCTGTAAATGACGTCATGCGGTGCTATTTTAAGTTGCCGGACGGTGCATAAAACGGGAATGTAGCAACGTGGAATGGAAATTGGCGGTTTTCCGTGGTCTTTAATTGTGCGCCAAGTGCAAGCTCTCACAGACGGAGTTATTTTTGTTGTTATATAAAGTAATGAAAAAGCAAAACACGTACCTACTGGGAATGCGCTGTAATTGTTGGACGGCGAACAACTCATGAACAGTTATACCACTCTGAGCCGATTTCCGTTATTGCTAGTAACACGATGCCTTCAAGGCGTTGGCTGTGTTATAATCATTTTGTGTGCGCCGTGCGGTTGGGTGTACGGCGTACGTGCATTTGAAACTAAGTGCAGGCATTCACCCCTCGTTACAGGGTATGGAGCACATCTCTTAAACGGAGACATGCATTTATATCACATTCACCCATTTGTTTCGTAGTCAAGTGCGAATCGTCATCCGTCAGCCTCGTTATCGAAGTGACGTCACTGGGTGACGTGACGTCATCAATGTAACGTCACCTGATGACGTGATGGCAAAGGCGAACTGCCGTTACGCCTCACTTGGCGGCGCCTGATGGCCGCTAGTTTCCGTTTGAAGAACCCGTCAGCCGTTAATGAATTAACTCTCCGAAATTTAGCGGCTCAAAATTACGACGTAATGGCGGTCCACACAACAACCCGCTTCTTCCAGGTAGCACCGCATGCGTGCATGCATGCCTACAGCCATTCATTTCAAGGCGAACAAACACGGTTGCGAGGTCACGTTTTCGCCCCCCGCCGCCCCCCGCCCTGTACAACACACGTCATCATCGTCCAATCCGGTCGCCCCAGGGGCTTTCACTGTGCCGCCCCCGCCCCCGCCCCAGTATAGCCGGTCGACACTGGTGGTTGGGTGGGCGGGCGGGTGAATGTCACAGCCCGCGGCCGGTGCCTGCGGTGGGACGGCGGGGGCGGGGGCGGGGCGGGCTGGGTAGGCAGTGGGCACCGTCTGTTTACCCGTCGTTCGTCTATTGGTACCGGCGATCGATGAACGCAGCGCCGCCAGCTGAACCCCCCTCCCCCCCCCCGGTCCGCCGGCGACCTCGGCCGCGCAGGCGGGTCGCGGGGTGCTCGCGGGGAGGGGGCGGCGGGGGTTTGCTGTTGCGCTGCAGAGACCGGGAGCTCCTTGACGAAATGGCTCGGTCGTTTCCAAGGATTGCTGGCGAGTTCGTGTATACCATGCGATGGTCCCCTGGAGATTGGGAGGTGGGCTTGAGAGGTGGCTCGCACGCCCTGGGGTGATCGAGTCAGCGCTGAGGTGTTTGGTTAATCATCGTAATGTATTGAGTTCATTCTAAAGCGTATGCCAATCTTGACATGGTTGGGTTTATACGATGCAGTCCCAAGAAGAGCTGATTACCTTCTGGGCGGAGGATGATCTGAGGAATCGGCCGCTCTAAATAACGCCAATAAATAAACAAGGGCTCATTACTTGTTATGTTTCGTCCTATGGTTATGCCCTTTGTTCTGTTCGTATCCCAACGAAGATCCTTACCCGTGCTCACTGTTCAGCTACTGTCAATGGTCTCAAATCTTACCAATCAGGGCAAATACGAGACATCTCTATAGCTCAGGTTATAGCTCTTGTTCAGTAGTTTGCGACTCTGTTTAGCGACCGTGGTGTGTTTTTCTTGGGATGTCCTCGAAGTGATTGTTGTATCGCTTCCGACTCGAGGCAGTTTACGAAATTTGCGGTGGAATCCCGGCCTTCAAAATAGAGCTTCCTCCAAGGCTCGCACTTTTCTCTGTTCTTGATGTGGTGAAAAACATGTTAGCACGGTGAACCCGTATTTTTGTCATCCATCGGATTTATGATAAAAACGGTCATTTGATTTGTGAGTTGGAGTTCTTGCGCCTCGTTTTTCACCCTTTTGGCTGCTGTGAGCCTTTATGGGTCTTACAAAAAGCATGACATCGCACCGTTGCCGTGATCTTCTACTAAATCACGCTAAGAAGCTCTTTAGACGACTGCGTTTTCCGGGCTCAGAATCTTCCCATCATGCCCCTCACAGCTAAACTGCTGCCTTACGTCACGATCTCAGCTACGGCAGATATTAGGCCATTATATCATTATGGCGGTACCTATGGGGTTGATTATGGCGTCTTTGGTAGCCTAACGGCCGAGTCTGGTTGTCATGGCAACGGCGGCGTCTTCGGGATGCGTCTATCTGTATGCCGCATCCCTTCTCGGTGAGATGATAAATGACTAGGCGGAATGGCCCATCAACGTACTGTCTATGGCATATGCCCACGCTGAGGCCTTATATACCTACCGTAATGGAGGAGTCTACGGGAAATGCGTGTTCGTGTGTTGGGCGTTCGTGTTTGTTGAGCCCGTCGTCAGGATGCCGTCATCTGATGAGTGGTGACGTCATGCTGCGACTCAGTTGTTGCGACCATGCAGGTTAATTCGGAGTGAAAACAACTTAATACATACATATCGAGAGTGTGCCTTATTGAAGTGATCCCCTTTCCGGAGATAGTGGATGACTCAGGTGGATAGAACGAGAGCTGAGGGCGTGAGTCGGCGCTGACGTTACCTTTTGGAAGTCACTGGGAATTAACTGGTGTCGGAACTGGCTCAAAACACACTTAACGGGCAAAATAGGTATGCACTATTTGATGGAGTATTTAAGGCTCTGGTTATTTTTAGACTGCACAGGACTTGACGTTGCTGCAGTTGGTTGCCTTATAAACATGCCGTAAAATAGGGGCAAGTTTTTAACACTAAAACTTTACTTGAGAAGAAAATAGCTTACTTTGATAAGTGCTGGGAGCCGACAGATGCTACCACATGACGTACGCTTCTCCTTCTGTCTATGCACTGTTGCACCACATGTGTTGCGACTAGAGGTGCAGAAAATCCTACATCTTTAGTTTCAGCCTAGTCGTAGTCGCGGCCACGGAATGAGCTGGCAAGTCACAGCTTTAGTCACGGCGCTGCAATGCTAACCCTGTGGCGCTGAACTGCAGACCGTCACAGCGTCACGGCCGTGGCCAGTCCCCGTCCCAGCGCGGGGACGCTGGGACCAGAATTCTGCAACTCTAGTTGTGACGTGGGCTGGCTCGTGCGTCTCGGACAATACGTTTCGTGGTTGGGTCGCTCCACCTGTAAGTCCTGCGCGTCCCGTAATAGACCTGCAAAGTTTGTTTGCATCACATGTGTCCTGCACATGGCCCAGAACACGTGCCGAGGCATGTCACGTGCGCCGCCCACGTCGGAGCACGTGCGCCGACGTTCGTGGTCCGGTGGCTCCACGGAGGTCCCGTGATCACGTGCAGCCAGCCCGTGATCACGTGGCCAGCGTTGTGAGGTCAGATTTGCTTTCCGTTAGCCAAACTACGCGCGATGCTATTGAGCCCAGTCCCGATTATCGGCCGAGTTCTCAGCTGGCGGCGAGCAGCTGTGGCTAGCTTCTCTCTTGAGACGTTTTGGTCCGGTTGTGTGCAGCAGTGCTGTGGATGAATCGTGGTTGATTTTACGCCGAAGTTTCCTAGATGGAATATATTGAGCTGTTATTAGCCATTTTCACGAAGGATTTATTTTTAACCGGTAGTACCCGGTGATATTTGTTCATGGATTTGATTATACAAAGAAAACTAACGGCGAATTTCGCATTGTAAGAGCAGCAGATAATTGTACATGAATTCATAAAGTTTCAATTTATACCAAAATATATGGGAAAAACCGTATTCCTGGACTCAATTACCCAAAACGCACGAAATATTACCGGGCACTACCGGGTAAAAATAAATATTTCGTGAAAACGGCTAATAGTGTTGTGTTGTCATCACTTTGTGTTTGATATTTGTTCTCGTCGTCTCGGCTGAGGTTTTAAAGAAAGGTTGGTATGTCGAGAGATCCTGCAAAACCACTCTCAGTTAATGATGGGTGGTACACCAGAGACCTTCAAATGCTGTTGATTTGACTTAACCGATCACCATGCAAGCACACCACATGTCTAACATTAAATGCATGTTTTGTTCACGTTAAGCACCTAATTAACCCGACAGGTTAGCCAGTCTGTAAGTGAAGATCCAGCAAAGCACAACTGTCTGCAGACTGCAATTAGTATTGACTGCCATTTTGTGTTCGTGCATTACCACACAACATAGGACCAACGTATTTCCTGGTCTGAAACCGACAATTAAAACGTGATATTTCGATACGAACATCGATTTATAGAACTTGGCCCTGGAAATCAAGTAACTCACTCTTCCTCCCTCCTCCTCCCATAAAGTTCCTCACTTCCCTAACACATCGCCCCATCTTCCACCCATGTCAGCTCTTCCCGATTCAGCTGCCTATCTGTATAACGGCGCGTGCGATTGTAGTTGGGTATTAGCACTTGGCCGCTAATGGCCTGTCGGCTGGCCATAGTGAGGCGCACCCATGGCTAACTCCACGAGCGATCTCGGACATGTCTGTAGTTCTATAGTCACCGGGCACGATTTCTGTCGACACGTTAGCATGTGATGTTGTCAGGTGAGGTCACGAGTTGAGTGTGAGCGACCGTTTTTCGGAAGCGCTTGCTAGACATTTTCACATGGTCGCGAACGACGGACATCGGCAGCCACAAATTGTTTGTTTGTCAAGAAACAATTCTTTTAACGAACGCAGGAACTTGTATATGATTGATATTTATACCTATAAATAAATTAAAGACAAACCGTGCAATTTCTGAAAAAGGTATTAATTGACTGTGTTCTTTCCTCCGTCTTGCACATGCTGCTCTCTTCCTACCTGACGAAATTCCCCGGCCCGGGGTACATGGTGCACCTAATGGCCTACATTGTGTTGCTGATCTGTGGGCGGACGGAGTAATCTTTGTTGAGCCGGAGGTATTCATGAAATGGCTGCGTGGTGACATTATTACCACCGTACAGCGCTGCAATACCTCCCTGTATCCGCCCATGCCGCCCACGCCTTTGCCCATTTCAAGCCCCCGCCGTTGCCCTATCCCTTGCACCGCTGAGTGGTGGATCCAAAGAGAGGGGCCACGTACTTTTCATAGTCCCTCGCTTGAGCCTTAGGGACCCCAATTGCTGAGCGTCTATAAGAGAGCCCATTCTGGCGCGAAGAGGTCTATTCTGGTCCTTGGAGACCCGTTTCAGCCTTTCGAAGACCCATTCCGGCATTTCAAAGGTCCATTCGTACCTTCCCAGGCCCTGTTGGATAGGGCTCGTCAAGGCCGAGGGGATCCACCATAGTCTAGGGGCCCGTTTTGCTGCGTGGTGGCCCCATGGCCTAATCCTGGATCCATCACTGGCCTCACCCTCTTCGTCCCCGTGAACCGAAAGTTTAAATGCCCAGCTCGTTCAGCCTTCAGAAGCACCTGTTAATTAACGCAGCGGTGCCGTGTGCGATCGCAGCGCACCTGGCGGCGTAAACGGGAAGCACGACGTCGTGCCTCCTCGGCCCTCTGAGCTGCGGCCCGCTCTGAGCTGCGGCCCGGCGCGCGGCCAGCGCCAGCGCCAGCACCAGAACGCTGCATGTACCGCGTGAGCCGCGACCTGAGACAGCAGCTGACGACGCCGTCCAGTGGCCGCGGTACGGTTTGCCTTATTTACGGGCCAGCGAGCTCGTCTGGCAGCGTGTCTGGGTCCGGCACCGCAGTGGGTCTGAGTCCGGCACCAGGCGCGCCAGTCTCTCCATGTTTACTCTGTCGGGGCCTGGCGTGGTGGTCACTCGCTCGCTCTCCGCAGAAGTGTGCTGCGCTTTGCTGCGGTCTCGAGTCCGTGTCGCTGGGCCTCATTTGACGAGGCGTTATGGGTTGAGGACGGGAGTTGTGGGGTCGTGGGCGGTAGGAAGGGGCGGCCTCCTGCCATGGTTGTGCTGGCAGGAAGAGGGCTGAGGACTTTATTCGGTCGTGGGGGCTTCGTTCGGACTTCTATGAAACAGCAATCAGTTTGCTATCAACGACACGGCCTCGCACACTGCACATGCCTCATGCCGTGTAATAAACGTTATGTGCAATCACTGCGACTGCTAGTATTGATCTTTCACCCGTGCTGACTTGACATGGTTCGAAAGAGCACTTCGCTGTGTAACTGAGAGAAAATGGGATTCATGCATGAGTGAAAATAAATGAAGGATATTGTCGTGAGAATATTAATGTAATCGTTACAAAATTATGGTCAATGCCCACAATGATTGATCTAGATCTGGCTGTAATACCTGGCACCGTTTCGCATCGAACTATTCCCATCATAAAAGGACCGTCATAAAAAGCTAATCTGGACCCATCCGGAACACGGCTGCCTAAATCCAGTCTAGACACGTGTACAGCCATCCGGAACGGTGTCGTCCTCGGCCGATTTCCCCGGCTATATCGCTTCGCTATTGTCCCCATCGTCACGGTTCTTGCGCCTCGTTCGTCGGCATTGAGCGCGCAGCGGTTCGTTCTGTGCGGAGAGGGCTGCCGATGTCTGATGTCTCCCACGCCACTCGCTCCGCCCCTGGCGGCAGACGCCAGCCGCATTCCTCCGGGCGCCGGCTGCCAGACCGATATTAATCCTGATTACGGGACGTGCGCCGCCCGCCGCCGCCGTCCGCCCACGCCGCCGCCCCCGCCGCCGCCCGCCGCCGCATCTACCGCCCACCGCCCGCGGTTCTTCCGGAAGTTCTCACGTCTCCGTTAGATGCCGGCCGGAAGGGGCGGTAGCGGATGCTTTACGAGGGATGCGCTAGATATGCCGGAAGGGAGTGCTTGCGTCCGGTATTTGATTTACCATTGACAGACAGACAGACAGACATACGGCCGGTGGTAAAAGCTGCAAAGGGTCAGACGATGTAATCAGAGGCTGGTCATATTGGGAACATTCTTGGGAAACGTTGAACTTTTGTTAATCCTTGCAGTGACGTGACGGACGCCTTATCTGACACCGTTCAGTTCAGTCCCAAAGCACGCCATATCTGCCAATGAAGTGAAATGGCCCGATCTGATGTTAAAGGTCAGGGTTCATATGTATGTAGCCCCCGAACTCTTGAAAGGCTTTCTATAGCGAGTGCCAAATCTCTCCACTCTTAGATACCGTTTGACTTTCTAAAAAATATTGTGCCTGGTTTTGCCGTTCATGAAATCCCTGACATTTGTTAATCGCGAGTACCGCTTGAAACAAGTGAGAATGATATGATTGTCTTAGATGTAACGAGAACTCTCCACTCCAATGCCGGATTATTTTGTCCCTAAGCCTGTCGAGCGGTGCTACATTGAGTATCAAATGCTACAGGTGGGTCATCACCACCAGATTAATTCACCAATATATGTGGATCCGGACCTATGTCAAAACTCGAGGGTCATCCTATCATGCTGTCCCTCGTATAAGGATCAGACATTTCCTCGCGAGCTTAAAGAGCGATGCGTATCAGTAATGCGTATGCGTATCGATGCGTCTGTGGTCAATCTAGGATGCGAATAAAAGTAGGCATGCCGCTAGTAGAGGTGGCCTAGATAGCACAAGTTAAGTGGATAAGTGTGCCTGACATTGGCTGTACCGCATAATATTGACGCTGCGAATACATATGACGGGGCGCTGGCGGATTAGAAGGCGTTAGACGGGCTATAGAAGGGTGGCGTAACGGCTTCCTTCAAGGAATACTGTACTTTATAAACTTGAAATACCACCAGCTGTTTTTATCAAGTACACGTGTTCAAAACGCATACTCAATAAGTAGTTAGGTCGTTACCGGAATACATTCCGTAGTACGCTTCCAGATTCAACGAGGCGATATACCGGACCCGTCGGCGGAGCCGGGCACACCAGTGCCTGTCAGGAACGACCACCGAACCGCCACTGTTCTTCATCGTCAAAGACACAGTGAATGGCCTAATTGTCGACCTTGCCAATCTCTCGGCATTGCCAACGCCCTTATTAATTGCTTTTATTTAACCTGCCAGGTAACAAAAATACTCAGTTAATACATATCCTTATAGGAGCCTAAACTTGTTCGGTGCAAATCAAGCCGCAATCCATGTTCCATTTTTTTATAGGCCGTGCGTTTTACTTAGCCTTACACAAATCTCCACCAAAACTATACATCGTATTCTTAAGTTATCTAACTCGGACTCAATTTTCTCGCGCTTTATTCTGTTTGTGGATTGGAATCCTCTTCAGTCACTGCCGGGCAGTTCGTCGAGGCAGCTTCAAAACAGAACCTTCCGCGAAGGTCACTACATCGTCGTCTGCGCCGCAGTTGGTGCAAGGGATGCTTAAATAGCTGGTTAAAAATGGGCTGACTGGGGGTAATTTCTGGTAGACTTTTCCGGGTGAGTTATTATTATTCAGCCAGCTGGTGCAAGAGAAATTGGTTAAAATTCGTTTTCGCCAGGTGGTTATTTATGGTGCAAGAGGGCTCTGATCTGATAGCCTGACAAGCTAAATGCCGTTTGACGTGGTCACGTTTCACCATAATCGCTGGCTAAACGTTCACCCGACCAAATCATGGGACTTTGCCTTTGCTGTTAAGCTGTGTGCAGGCATGTGTATATTGTTTAATCGTCGCGCCCTGAGCTCCAAATATCAAACGGCAAGTTGCAAAGACAAAGTCTCTAGCAGCCTGCGAAAGTACGGTCCAGAGCAAAGTTGGCGTAACCTGTTGTTTGGTATCTAAAACATGCGAACATGTAGCAAAAACTCCGCTCCTCAGTTGCATGGCACGACGATCATTTGGGTTATAGCTGAGTGTAACCGGGAAAGACAGACTTGTCGTTTTGTCTGGGCTGGGCAACATCCTTCGGCTGTGTTTTTCTTCCGAAATATCCATGTGCGGGAGGCTGAAGAGTGGGATTTGGTGAAGACATCTCTCTTGGAAAGGTAGCCGTCTCTTAATGTCCGGACTTGGTTTGGATATGTCCAGCCCAGCCGATTGGAATGTCCATCTCGCTTTCTCGCTGCCTCCTTGGCTGCAGTTCCGCGAAGCTTCCCTGCCTTTGGAGACATCGATCACCAATACCAAATCGGTATGTGGAGTATGGAGTCGCTCGAGACAGCGGTTGCCAAAATCGGATAGTGCGGTATAGAGTAGCAGCTGGGAGGGGGGGGGGGCAAGCGGCGGCGCCGCCTCCATCTTGACGGAAGGCAGATACGCCAGGCCTCCGGCCATAAATCTGTGCGGTCGTGCCAAGCGGTGCACATCCCGTCGTTATGCAATGAAGCTTGTCTTTCAGATATATGACGCCTCTGGGACCGTATCAGCGTTGCAGACTAGCCACGTGATGATAGTGAGATGCTTAAAGCAGGCTCCTTCGTGTCTGCTATGAGGCATGTGAGCGACTTCGTGGTTCGACTCGGAGCGATAAGGTCGTTTGTCAGCTGGCTCAGACTGGTGACCTGCTCCTTATCAGCTTCCCCGCAGTCTGATGATCGCTGGTCAACACTTCAGTGATGGCTTCATAAGTAGTGTGGCATCACGCTGAGTGTGACGTCAGACGCTGCCCTAACAATCGCTGCTGGCCACAGGAGTGGCATTGGTCACGGAGGCACGTGCGCTGTGCCTGCTTGTTTGCTGCGGCTCTTGAATGCATTACGCATACACAATATAGTATCTGCATAGTTTGTTATGAGGTAATATGGCCTAATGAGCATACGATGCTGCAGCCAGTACCTACTTGTAACCCACGTCCTCAGTCCTATGTCATTATCTTTCATAAGCGTCACATGTATTTTTTTGTAATTATCTAGCCAGAATTATTGCGGAACTCATCTGTCACTTTCCAGCACGCATCCAAACGCACCCATTTACATATATTTTTAGGATACGAACCTACGGAGAGACTCAGCTCCAACTTCAGGCTTTCCTCCCGCATCTCTGACATTAAAAATCCGCCCGTTTCCAGATTACAGTGGCTTCCATCATCACCTCTGACGTGATACATCCGCCCTCTTCCGGAACGATACCGTTTTGTTTAGTATGCTAACTTCAGCACTTCTGACGTAATATAGCACCTCTGACGTCATGTATCCGTCTGTTTTCAGAGCACCAATGGCTACCTGCCGGCGCACTCGCCCGGCTCCCACGGCGGCAGCTCCCACGGCTCCTACGGCTCTCACAAGGACGGGAAGGACGCGGAACTGAGCAAAACCAACCTGTACATCCGCGGCCTGGGCCCCAACACTACTGACGAGGATCTGAGGAACATGTGCCATGGTCTGGGCCAGATCAACTCCACCAAGGCCATCATCGATAAATCAACTGGACAGTGCAAAGGTGGGTCGAACGCTTTGGCGGGTTTAGTGTGTTTTCCTGCTGCAAGGGAGGATGGCGGGGCCAAAAGGAATCACTGGCGGGGGACGGCCAAACATCAGCCAACAAGGAAGAATGTAACTAATTACTGTACAGGACGGCAGCACGGGGACCTATAGGGTAGATCGGCGCCCGTGAGCCGATAGAATGGTCTTCCTCATCAAGTCATCACTGAGGGCTCGAGGTAGGGTCAAAGGGTTGGGAGTTCATGATACAGCAGGTGTGGTGAATTTCTTTGCATAATGGCTACTGGCTAGGTATGCGATACGCTCAGGAAGTCGTTCCTTTAAACTGACTTAAGTTACGAGTTAAACAAAATATTCTGGAGTTAATGGTTTCCATTCATTTTGGATAATTACCATACACATGATTCAGGAGTTGGGTTATTTCTTCGTGCTCCTGGAAGACATTTGTCTTCAAAGTCGTGAGCGTGTCGCCCCACCTAAGCTGCTGCTTGAAGTCGTGTCTGGTCGAACAGGGCCACTGCTTGGTAACAGCTCGCAGGTCTCGTTACTAAGCGGGCCGCGACTGTGCATGGCGGTCAGCTGGCGAGTCGGGTATGCGGGGAGTCGCGTCGAGGTCGCTGACACTCGTGATCGGAGGAAGCTCTCATGGGCGTCGCCACCACTGGGGACACTAGAAATGTTGTCCCTCGTAATTGTCAGCCTCCCTAATACGGTTCCATGTTAAAATACACACGCACCTATATTTGTCCCTAGTAATTTTCAGATCGTGGCGACGCTCTTGTAAACTCTGTTCTGATAATAGGATGATTCGGGGTTCGGATGGCTCAGCTGGTGGAACGCTGGGCTCGGTATTCACAGGTTCCTCCGGGCACGAGTCTGTACTGGCGAGGTCCTTCGGTTCCCCATTACTGACCGCTTGGGTTGGCGTGAAGACCCTAACGAAGACGGTAGTCGCATCGTCATACAGCCCCAATACCATCACCACGTCCACCACCACCGAGAAGAGGATCAACCACCGAGATCCACCACCAAAGACGAACGAAGACGGTAGTTGCCACGTCATACAGCGCCGAATACCATCACCACGTTCCACCACACCGAGAAAGAGGATCAACCACCGAGATCCACCACCAAAGACGAACCCTGACGAAGACGGTAGTTGCATCGTCATAAAACCCCAATACCATCACCGCCACCTCCGAGAAGAGGACGCTCACTATTGCTCATCTTCCCGGGAAAGATAGCAGGCAGGCTTCGGAAGGGATCAGGTCGATAGACTGTGGGTTCGACAGACTCGACAGTTGCGCGTGGCGCGTGGGCGGCCTGTTCCTGCCGAAAGTACCTACCCGATGGTCGACAGGTGGCATCGGCAGCTGCCGGGCCGCGCTGCGACAGCCAGTTTGCCATCGATCAGACTGTGTTTGTGACCTTGAAAATCCGGCGAGATGCGACATAAACACGCACAGCGGGAACATAATTGAGATCTCATTCGGCCGAAGCAGAAATATTTCAATACACGCAGCGTAAGGATTGCTCCCAGGAAACGGTGGGAACGCATAGAGCGTGATCAAAGGGCTGGGTTTGTTTCAAGGTTAGCAGGAAAGCTGGAAGCTCTGTCGCGCAGCGCAGGGGAGGCGACGCGGTTCCAGTAACTAGGTGATAAGGTATATATTTTTAGATGTCGGGTCTTGGTATGTGGAATCGTGGCCTGGAGGAAATCATCACAGTACCTAAATTATACAGCATCTGAGGATGTCCAACAGGTCGTCAGTTGCTGGTCCTCGGCCATTGGTCCTCTAAAGTCTATGGTCTGAGTGGAATTAATCATTACTGTACCTAAACTATACAGGATCTGAGGATGTCCTACAGGTCGTCAGTTGCTGGTCCTCGGCCATTGGTCCTCTTAAGTCTATTTCCAGTCGTTGGTCTTGATCATTCGTCCTCTCGAGTCTATCACTAGTTGTTCGTCCTCGGTCCTTCGTCCTCTAAAGTTGTCAGTCATCGGTGATTCGTCCTTTAAAGTCTATCTTCAGTCGTGGGTCCTCGGTCATTGGTCCTCTCTTAACTATATCTCCAGTTGTCAGGTGTCGATCTTCTGAAGTATGTCGTCTATCCTCAGTTTTCTAAAGCTGTGAAGCATGCCACCTGCCGTCAGTTGTCGGTATTCTTCCTGTAGTTATTTACGGTCATAGGTGGCCAATGGCCAACAGGCAACATCTGATCGAATTTTAACGTTGCTAACACCGAAATCGCCCCGTAGTAGTTGACTTTAAACACTGATTTATTATGCTGCAAGTTCTTCTATAGCCTTGATGCTGCAACATATATTAAGGTCAACTATAACGCGGCCAAGGCTCAAGTTTGATTACGATAATTGCAAAAGTGAAATCCTGGAATGAGCAACGCTAGCCGCTACATTTCGATTCAATGGTCATCGTGTTTGTGCCGATACCGACTCGACTCAGATGCTCGATGACGGTTCGTCGGAAGCGAGGCTCGGCACATATGTTCTGTTGGGTGACTTTGGTGCTCAGCAGGGACCCGGGAACGATTTCAAAGTTGTGAGGGGAACCAATTTTGACTAAACAAACCCTTGGCTAGTGGCGACGTCCCTGGTTTTTCACATCATGTTTTGTATACAGAACATCGTTGACAAAGCGAAAAGTTAAGGTAAACGTGAGAAGTTTGATATTTCATGTTAGTAGAATTAGGCAAAACAAACTCACGCTTTCGATGTCTTATATGCAAAATAAACATTTTTTACGGGACGTTAAGATCAGCCAAGCCAAAGCTGGTGACGCCGCCCCTCCCCCTGTCCCGAAGTTGGAAGGGAAGTGCCCCCTCTGCCCCCTGCTGTTCCCGTGCCCCTGTTGCTCAATCGGAGCAATGGATGTAAACAGAGCTGTGGTGGTGCACAGGGTCAGGTGGTACGGTGCACCACTGGTGTTATGCAAGCTGGGTGGTCACCACCCAGCTTGCATAACACCAGTGGTGCACCGCCGTGCTGGTGTATGTTCCTCGGGTAGTGACTAGGGATGCTGTGTTTGGTGCTCGTTCAATCCGACAACGATCTGCTGTCTCGAAATGCGCTCTTCGAATTGTGAGGAAAGAAACCACCGGCAAATAAACGACAGAGAGCGATGTTGATGCTGTAAAAGGACGTTTTTCTGATAGTTTTGGCAGCTCTCTGGTTGAGCTTGGTAATGTAATGTGGTGTTAATCGCTCCCGTATGAACAGGTTTTCATTCGTGATACATTCGTGGTGTCAGGATACGCGGAACGGAACGCTTTGAAGCACAGCGCCATGTCTCCATTTGTGTGTGGTTTGACATGCTAAACAATGCACATCGTTAAATGAAAAGAACTGTCGCTGGTCAATAAATGTTTTATTTTAATTCCTGTTGAAGTCAACTCATAGCTAAATGTGTTAATAATTACGCTAAAATAAAATAGAGTTTGCCTTTAGTAATTAACCGAGCCATGCTTACCAAGTGACGAGGAACTCAGATCGGGAATCGGAATCACCAGGTCTCGGAATGTCCATTGGTCATCATCTCAGTACAGTAGTCAGCTGAAGTAAAGTCACGTGAAGCTCCGTTATGCAATAGCCGCCTATCATTCAGCTTTGCTGCTGCTGCTGCTGCTGCCAAGCGCTCGGTCGGCGCTCCTCAGTCCCACGGCCGCCATGACTGCCAACATACTGTTCAGAGCGTTCAACCCGCTGGAAAGCCCGGGCGGTGAACAGCAGCGACTGAAACGAGGCGGACATATCAGCTGGATTTACAGTCGGGTCCTGCTGAATCACTGGCTCGGCTGCTCTGAAGTGATTGGACGATTGTTTTCATGGGAGGATTGTGGTGGTGTCCACCGAATGCGAGACCCGATGGGGTCATTTGGGTAGAATTGGAAGCTCGTCTTGAGCTGGAGGGCTAGATGGGAGTCCGGCTCCGGTCAAGTTCGAAGTCGGGGTTTTTCCGGAGATTTCACTTGGCGCTTGTTAAGGGCGTCGAATGACGTGATTGGTGCACTCTAGAGCTTAAATCCTCGCCAAGGTCAAAGTTAGACTCTTTGCGTTCCGAGGATTGAGGAAGCTCTGACCAGGAGGGACACAATGGTGGTGAAGCTACATTCAGAGGAGCTTTTTCACATGGCCTCTAGTTGACCTATAGCTGACCTCTGCCGTGCTGGCCTTCCGAACTGACCTTTACCACAAGTCGCTGAACAAATTATATGTTACTGTTGACTATATGATTGCTGTTCATAGCAACCAAACATGAATGAAACTTAGACCATGCTAACGTACCAACGACTATGTGCACGAGGCTCCACTGGTGCCGCTCTCTATGTGCACGAGGCTCCACTGGTGTCGCTCTCTGACTATGTGCACGAGGCTCCACTGGTGCCGCTCTCTGACTATGTGCACGAGGCTCCACTCGTGCCGCTCTCTGACTATGTGCACGAGGCCCCACTGGTGCCGCTCTCTGACTATGTGCACGAGGCTCCACTTGTGTCGCTCTCTGACTATGTGCACGAGGCTCCACTGGTGCCGCTCTCTGACTTTGTGCACGAGGCTCCACTGGTGCCGCTCTCTGACTTTGTGCACGAGGCTCCACTGGTGCCGCTCTCTGTTTTTGTGCACGAGGCTCCACTGGTGCCGCCCTCTGACTTTGTGCACGAGGCTCCACTGGTGCCGCTCTCTGACTTTGTGCACGAGGCTCCACTGGTGCCGCTCTCTGACTATGTGCACGAGGCTCCACTGGTGTCGCTCTCTAACTATATGCACGAGGCTCCACTGGTGTCGCTCTCTAACTATGCATGTTTGTGTCTGCTGCGGGCCGTATCCGGGAAGTGAATAATCAGACTGCATTGACTGCTGTTGACGGGCTGTTAGATGGTTGGCCCGGAAATTAATCTTTCCGGCCCTCTCCTCTCTGAACGGCCCCTCCCTCTGCCAAACGCCCCCCCCCCCCGCCAAAACGCCACCCCCCCCCCGCCAAACGCCACCACCCCCCGCCAAAACGCCCTTTCCCCACCCAAACGCCCCCTTCATCCGGCGTCCGCCTGCTGCATCAGAGCCGCAGCATCAAAGGAAATGACATCGTGTATATGCTTGGACGTCACTATACCAGTGACCAGATCAGCGCTACCCCCCCCCCCCCCTAGCCCCCAGGGTCGAATTACACCACAAATTAATATACAGTACGCCAAAAAGCTCGTTAGGGCGCAACTTTTTGTATCTGACGCCCCTTTCCCCGGACCGAAATCCTGCCCCTGGATCCGCGCCTGAGTATCGTACCTTCTGCCAATATCAATAATACTTATATGGTTTGTTTGCACTGCAAACGCTCAACTACGATTTGCCAATCATAGCTAACCAGAAGCTCATCGCTTATCCGCTTAGTCATGCCTTCCCTTGACTTCCCATCTCCAACTTATCCGACAACCGATCCCCTTGTCGAGTTCTTCGTATCGGTGTTGGCGTGTTGTCGGAACGACCGGGAACATGTGTCCTGGCCCCGGCCGAGTAAGCTGCCCGCTGCTGGCTGGCTGGTGGGTGTGTTTAGAAATCGCAACCAAGTTAAGGAGGAGGCTGGTGCTTAGGAAGACATAAGCCAGTCAACAATATAGATGTTGCTTTGAAATTGTTTAGTGGCTTCGTCCATGCTTTGTTCTCGAATATATCTTCCAGTTTGTAATATGTTTGACCTATTTTTATGAAATAAATTTTCGCCCTATTTTTGTCATCACAAAATTACAATTTGCAAATATATTACAAAACTGGAATATGTATTAGAGGACAAAGCATGGACGATTCCCCTAAAACATTTCAAAGCAATCTCTTTATTTTTGACTGACTAATGTCTCCCTAAGTACCAGCCTCCTCCTCAACTTGGTTGCGATTCCTAAACACGCGGCTGGTAGCTACCCGCTGGCATTGACCGCCGAGACCAGCTCGCCCCTCAGTTTCGATTCAACGCCCGACCTTTGTAGGCGGAATATGACGTCACTGGTCCCAACGCTGAATACTCGCGGCTGTTTTGAATAGCGGTGCCCACGTATGTCGAGGTCATTGCTTGCTGGGCGCGACAAAGGGGAACGTTATTCTGTGGATGTGTCGCTCTATTTGAACGATTGTTCATCCTACCATCTACCACGAACACGTATTGTATCTGGGTAAACAGATAATGACGTCATGTGAGTAATTGAGTGTAGATTATAGCCATTTATTTCGTCTAAGTTTCTGTCATAGCCATTCTCTGTCTGTATCTTGTTATAAGTTTCGGTCTTGTTATAAGTTTCCTTATGCGGGACTGCTGGAAATAATCGTCTCGTTTGTCCGAAAGCTCTCTGGCATTATAATTGAATGGCTTCTTACAACAGTTAGTGATTCCTGAATGGGACTTGGTATGTGTAATTGCATTGTGCAAGCTTCGGAACTAAAAAACAAGAACAACAACGATTCAAACATGCAGTCGCTACTGCAGAATTGGTGACTGGTGACAGGGGCGTAGGAACGTCACACAAGTGTGTGTTTGGGGGGGGGGGCAGTGAAACTCTCATTTGATCTTATCTTGAGAGAAACCCAACCCCTTATGTTTTATGTTTGGTCTCTCCCCGTCTTGGGAAACTTTTTGCTATCACATTTTCATCACCAAGCAAAATAAAAATAATAAAAATGCCGAAAAGTGAGGAGCCATACTCCCCCTTCCTGCTATACAAATGCCGGAAAGTGGGGGCCATACCCCCCCCCCCTCTGTTCCTACGCCTATGACTGATGACACGGTTGAGACGACATTTTACATTAGTTGGTCCCTATCTGCCGCTCGTCAAATTTCTTCACGGCAGAAGTGCTGACAAACGATCACAGATGTTGAAGAGACGTGATCCGAAAGTGGAACAAAATTGTCTCGTTAGGTATAGGTCAAGTGCGTCGTCATGACGCAGTCTAACCCAGCCAGCCCCCGCCAAATGTTTGACATTCCTAAACGAGGACGTCACTAAAGTCATGGTCCGTGGCCAGGACCTAACACATGAGACCACGGGAATCGCGGCATTTTTAGATGGGCCCCTGAAAATCCTACCGGAAAAATGTTGGCTTACCGTACCTTTATGGATTGTTGGAGATGTGCTGATTAAACAAACGGGTCAGTTTGGTCATACAGCCTTGGTCATACAGCAAACAGCTTTGATACACCTATACAGCTTCAGTATCAGTGACGTATGATCTGCCTTTCATTGTCCTTATGTTCTAGTAGCCTTGGTCTGCCGTCTAACCGACTGTATATATGTGGCAGACTTGTAAAGACTCATATTTTTTTGAATCGACTCAAGCCTGACTCAACTGCCGAATAACTGACTCAACTCATGACTCAAGCGCTGTTTAAAAGAAAGTGAATCAACGCGACTCTTGACTCAAGCGTTGTTTTCAAAATGATTCAACTCGATCTCTTGACTTACGTACTGCGGGAAGATGAGTCGCTTGACTCTTGATCAAGTATGTTGGATAAAATTTGAGTCGCTTGATCTTGACTTAAAACAGGAGGAAAACTGATTCGCTGACTCCAAAACAATTTTGAAATCATATGACTCATATCAATATAATACAAATAATATTACATCATTACATGGCCCTGCGTTGAACGTGCACGCCAAGCGAAACTTCCCATAGAGCTATGCTTAAGAAAATTGATGGCAGGGTTGCACATAGGTGCTATGGGCTTGCGCTTGCGCCTTTGCCACAGCGATCAGGGCCATCATGAAAAATTGAAAATAAAAGCTATAATTGAAATTTGTAAAGATTGGGCTGCTGTAGTCGTCTAACGTCATTGATAAACAATTTTAAGTCAGCAGCACAATTTGACAAAATGAATTAGTATCTTCAGTCATTGTCCAGGGACATTCCAACATACTGCTGTCCATCTCACCACAGAGTACAGACAATAAGACTATAATAATTCAAGATTGTCTGTCAAGCTTCAGCTCAGCACGGTAAAATACCATAAGACAGAAAGTATCCTACAATTACATCATGGGGTGTTCGGTATTGGGTGCAGTTCAAACTTCGCCACTAGCAACCATTGCTCACATGTCTTCATGGGTAAGTGCTAAGGCATCAAAAGGCAGTGTGATCAATTAACCGTTTAGGGAATGAAGGATGCAAGATTTGCTTGTTTGATCACATATTTAGATTAGGAGGTGTCGGTCTAAAAATACAATATGGCTAATTTGCATGTGTTTTTGGCTAGACCCACATTTTATGACATCCTCATCTGGAAACTGAATAATGTTTGGCATCTTCCCGTAACTCGTGAATTTGACCAATCTCGGGCCCCGATAACTCTAGTTATCCCTGCGATATACTGAATCTGTCAAAAGGACATAATAATATTTTCGAGGATCCTGTGGCCTGTTCCCCTCGTCGCACTTCTAATCCTAGTGCTCCCTGGTCCAGTCATTTTTTTTTAGCAAGAGCAGTTGCAGTGGACAATTTAGAGGAGAAAGAGGCGCGATGGAACAGCATCACAGAGAGACCGTGAACTGTGGCCTGTCCGTTCTCGCCTCTAACCTCTCGTTAGTTTGCTTCAAACTGCACGCTCTTTCTAAAAAAAATGAGACTGGCCAAGTGGGAGCAGCTTTGAGGAGGTTAGCGGTGCGACGGGAACAAACCTGAGCAAGCATGGGAGCATATCACCACAAACATCGCGAACTTCATAAATGTATACATTAAATAGCTTCATACAAATTTAGAATGGAGTATTATGAACTAACAAATACCTTTGGCAACGCAGTATAGGAGGTTTTATCTTATATTTTGTAATTTGTAAAAGTATAAATTGTTATGTATAAATTCGTATGTAAGTATGAATACGTTTTATAAGTAAAATTTGTATGAGTAATTTGTAAAAGTATAAATTTACCAAGACTGTTTTTTCGTCGCTGAATGTGCCAACGCGCAAGATATGTCGACAGTTAAAAGCTACATCAACTTGACGTAGCTGTTGTATAAGGTATCTTGTGTTTACCTACGCTCTGAGCCAGCCTTTGGCTTTATAGCTAAAACAAGACAAGAAACAGTTTATCAAACCAGGCTAAGACTGTGTCATTACCTATTGCTGGTCAAGTTTGGAGAGGTAACAAGATTCCTTTGTTTTTTCTCTATCGGATCGGTTTTTATTTGTTAAGCACCAGCAGCGCCAAACCATTCCATACAGCCAGCAGCAACAACCATTATAAATTATTAGCAAGTAAGCTGGCAGTGTTTTGTGTATTGTTTTTCTTGTTAGATTTTACATTTATGGTATAAGGTATTGTGATATATGCTAAATAAGGTACCAATTAAATGTGGTGTTGTGTCATGTTGCTGATGACTGATTGTTGTGATTATGTTCTTAATAAGCTATTGTTAGGCACTTATGCACAAAAGTTGCCTTTTCTTCATTTAAACAAAATATATTTGAGTATCAGCGACCTAATTTCGAAGATCATGTGACTCGTGACTCAAGCGCTTTCAAACAAAGTGAATCGACTCGATCTTGACTCAACGCTGTTTCAATAAGTGAATTAACTCAACTCTTGACTCAGGGTTTTTACAAATGGAATCGACTCAGTTCCTGGACTCGGCCAAAAATGTCTGACTCTTGAGTCAACGCGCGACTCGACTCTGAGTCATTTACAAGTCTGATATGTGGAATCGGTTTCCGACGCGCCCCAAAAATATCACAACTCCCCAGTCTGTATGTCTGATTAAACAAAAGTAAATTTAGCATCGCTGGAGTGTGGCGTGGATGCGTCTCCGCCTCCGGGGTCTAACTGCGTCACTGTCGCAAGCCGTTGTCGAAGCGAAACGGCAATCATTGCCGGAAAATCTAATTATTGTTGACCGGGAGGAGCAGAAAGGTCAGCGCGGGTCGCCCGTTTGGTGCTGCCGCCGCCGGGGGCGTGGCTTAGGCATGCACCACCAGACACTGGACCGTCAGTATTTCGGCCACCGCATCCCGCGTGATGAAAATACGCTGCAGCCTATTGTGCACATGTGCAGTGTGCACCGGGCCGAACGGAGGTGGTGGCCTGCAGTCAGCTGATCGATTTTCGTGACGTCACGGGTGCTGGTCGAGTGGGTAGGCGTGGAGCTGCGGCGTGGGGATGGGATATGTGGTGGTGCTGATAGAGGTTGATCAATGATCATTGATGTAAATTGTAGAATGGGTGCTTATTTTCGTAAGAGCAGTTTTATTGAGGTGAAGTTGCATGCGGTCAGGCTTAGTAAGTGGTTTCAAGCTGAGTCCGGACGGATGAGATTAATTCATTGGTTGCATGATGCAATTGATACCATTTGCATTTGATTGCATCTCATGGACTATTTCGCTTTGAAATGATGGCAGATCCAGGGGGAGCAAAGCGGCCATGCCCCCTCATAAAAACATGCCAGAAATCGGAACGAAATAAGAAATTGGCATTTCTTGATAAAGACTAAAATCTAAGCAACATTTATTGATTTTTTAAAATCTGGTATCATAAGCAAGCGAAATCCGATGAGTTTTTAGAACTGAGCGAGACTCTTTGGAATTTGGCCACCCAAACCACCGTTGTGGAACCGCCAATGTGTTCCTTCGCATGCACGCGGGAGCATTTCATATGTCGCACCACCCCTCTCCTCTTAGAAAATATACTTGGAAACCATATCTCGCTGTAGAAACCTTTTTACAGAACTTACCTTTGAATTGACCGCAGTGCATGTTGTTGTTTCTATGGCAACGGCTCAAAGCCTCGCCCAAGAGCACATCCCAATGATCTGTTATTACAACTTTGGTCGCAATAAACCATCGCTTTTTAGCCGCGGAAGGCAATCTTCTGTAGATGGCTTTCTATTGAGCGCGGCTCTTTCGCGTTCTCTTTCTTGTGGATTGCTCCAGAGATCGGATTGCGTGTACGGCCGACATGTAATGGACATCAGGCATACTTCTCGAACGTCTTGGCTAAGTTACCCTGCTTTGAAATATCGATGCATGCTCATGGTTTCTATGGCAACAACATGTGTGTGTTTGTATTAGTGTGTACGAGAGTGGACGGTGCTTTCTAGGCGAGCGGGTGAGGGAAAAATTGTACGCTATTGCAGCCGTTATATATATATATAATATATATACATCAGTAATAATATTATATATATATATATAGTATATTATATATATATATATATATATATCTATAAAAACAATTAACGCTGAGTCCAGTGAAGGTAAGAATAACGTTTTATGTTGAAGTCAAAAATATGTTTGCTTAATCTGGTGAACAACTAAGGCAGTTCAAAACGCATCAACCAGGAAGTGTCAGTGTGTGAGTCGTGACGATTAATTAAAAACAAGACGTTCTGGCGTCGCGGTGCAGCGTTAAGAGTACTCTGTATAGTGTACCTGTCATACGTTGAGAATACTCTTTTAAAATCAGCATGGTGTGAGCTTGAGTGATAGGAGCGAAAAGGTTTGTTCATTGCTATGAAGTGAGGCATACCCGCCGAAAGTACCTAAGCTCGCCTCTATTTAGCATGATTGACTATTAAGCTGTTTAGTTCTTCGTGATGTAGCTATGTTTGCCTGTTTCGCATTCCATCCTGAACCACCAAAGATACACACAGATTCTCTATTCCGTTTGCGTTTCTCACACCCTCAGTCGCCGACCCCAGGTGTGGCGTTTAACAGTTCCTCCGCGAATCCCTCCTCTGCACATCGAGGCCAGCTCTGGCCTCGCGACGGAATTTCGAGGCGGCGCAGCGACAAAAAACGTCTGCCGCGCGCGTCCGGGGTCACGGTGACGTCACGGCCTCTCGCCTCTTTGTCGACACTGAACTGCGCGGCCGGCGCTGCGGCGCAAAACCTTGACCTCGCCGTGCTCTTTGTCGCCTGCGTGTTGCGTCTCACTATGCGGAAAAACACTGACGATGATTGGGTGAGCGCGCTCTCGCACGTAACGGTCTGGTCTACTGCTGTCGCGATGGTGATGTGTTAAGGGGTCTGGAAGAGGGGGTTGAGGGGTCTGAAAGAGGGGTTTAGCTGCACGACCTTTGATCTGATCTCTAAATGGTCTGTGACGAGATGAGAAGCGGCCTCGGCGATTCGTAGCAAACACGACTTAGACTGATTACGGCGTACATTGCCAGACGTCTGACTAGAGATCTATTGTCTGATCCCGACATTCCGTTAACCCGAGCCTAACATACGACCCAGACATCCTGTCTGACCCAGACATCCTTTCCGACCCAGACATCTTGTCTGACCCAGACATCAGTTCTGCTCCAGGCATGCCGTCATTGCCAGACATCCTGTCTATCCCAGGCATCTTGCCTGCCCTGAGGAGCTGTACAGCGCAGCCTTTGAAGGCTGCTGGTGACCCCGTGTCCATAGCGCCCGCAGAGACGAGGAGAGGGGGGGGGGGTCACAGCTGGACCGGGTAATGACGACTCGGCCAGTCATGATCGGCGGCTTTATAGTGGCCAGTCGGGGAGGCTGTTCGGCTCGGATTGCTGGAGAACTGCTGCATTTGTTTATTTTTGTGTGCTTTTGGCGTGATCATAAAATGGAACCTACTTAGTATAGCGGTTTTCCCTGCGGAATATGCGATGTTGGTATGCACTGGAGTCGGGGACCGTCTCAAGGGGGGGGGGGGGGCACGGGGTCATGTCCCCCCTGAGCAAACCAAATTTACGTTAGATAGAATGGTATTTTATGACGACCCGAATCCTACCCTCAGGCGCGTGACCACCACTGGGTCACTGGGGATCAGTGCACCACTCACCAGTAACTTTTTCGGACATAACGCCTATGGGCGTTGCATGGAAAGAATGGACTTCAAAGTGCCTCCGTCCCACCTAACTGTTGGAAGGTGGCTACGCCTATGCTACCCCCCCCCCTCCTTCCACCCCCGGTAAACAACATATGCCTGAGGAGCAAAATTGGATTATTCCACTGACGTGCCCCTCCCCCTTGATAAATTTCTGGCTACGTGCCTGACTGGAGTGAATGTTGAGGAAGTAATGGATCAAACATGTTCGGTAGGCGATTTTCAACTAAGCGTTTTCTCACGCTGTCTCTAGATTATCAGTCGTGGTTTCTCCAGAGTTAATATTATGTTATCTGGTGAATGGGACAATGTCTTTTGGATTGTGCTCGCCTCGGGATAGAGTTAATCTTGGGACGAGGTTTGGCCAATTAACCCAGCTAGCCAGTCACGCTATGTTGGTGAAGTCGGTTTAACCATTGCCAGTGCAGGGGGTGCATGCCACCCCCCCTGTTTTTGGAGAGTAGGTAACTCACGTAAATACCATCCGATTAAAATGCATTTTTCAGTACCGTACTTTTGAACAATTTGACACATACTCTAAAAAAATGTCGGGCGCAACTGGCGTCCCGTAGTATCGATCCTCGTAGGAACACATGCCGTTTCCTAGTGTTAGTTCATGAGCATATATGCACAGGTGTTTCCAGGTGACTATTGTGGTTTCCGCTGATATTGTGGCCTCAATTGACCTTTTCGGAGGTCAACTGAGGTCATTGACCTCCAATTAACTCAGATGACTTTTGTTTGCTTCTGGCCATTTTATGGCAATTTGTGACGCTGATTTTAAATCTGGGATCCATTTTACTGAGTGCGGGACTCCGTACTGAGCAGAGACGAACCGTGACGCGTTTCACCAGCCCGTAAGTGCGGGCCTCGTTACTGAGACTGGTCAGCTGTGGAGTGTGGAGCATTAGTGTCGGACCTATACCATCACTGCCCGCCGCCAACCGCCCGCCGCCCGCCGCCCGCCGCCCGCCGCCCGCCGCCCGCCGCCGCTGGAGCCGGGACTTCCGGTCTGGGTCATGTATCCGAGAGACGGCTCGTGACAAAGGACGGTATCGGCTGTCCTTCCGGTCAAGTGTGGCGATGATGCCCTGCGGGGGGTTATAGGAACGTCAGTGTTCTTTGCCAGGAACAGGGCAATTTTGAAGCGTTACAGAAAGTTACCGAGCGTAAGAAACTGCTGTTTATCATTCGCAGATCTTCCTCTGCTGAGTTGGGGATTATGTTATTGATACCGGCCGAATTCTGCCGACTCTTGTCGAGGCACATACATTCCTGCGTGCTCGTGTGCACAGTGGTTTTGCAACGTGACGTCAGACGTGACCCCCTTCCGTCGGGCCCCGAGCAGGGGCGATGCCAGGAGATTTAGCGAGGATCTCTTCCATATGAAATGACTTTACTATGTTTTTGAACTATTGCAATATTTGGACTTTGGAGTGTGTGCAGCATGTTGCCAAACTATGAAACTGTTGAATTAATTTTCTCGTTTTACTTCCCCTTCTTCATCAAACTGTCTCCCATATTTATTTCCAGGACGCGCCACTGGGCCATGCCTGCGACACGTTCTGTCTCTGCCGTGTTGTGCATTCCCGCACCGTCCCGCACCGTCCCGCACCGTCCCGCACCGTCCCGCACCGTCCCGCACCGTCCCGCACCGNTTCAATTAAACCCAAAATATATTTGAGTTATCAGCGACCTAAATTTCGAAGAATCCATGTGACTCGTGACTCAAGCGCTGTTTCAAACAAAGTGAATCGACTCGACTCTTGACTCAACGCTGTTTCAAATAAAGTGAATTGACTCAACTCTTGACTCAAGCGCGTTTTTTACAAATGGAATCGACTCAAGTCCTGACTCGGCCAAAAATGTCTGACTCTTGAGTCAACGCGCGACTCGACTCTGAGTCATTTACAAGTCTGATATGTGGAATCGGTTTCCGACGCGCCCCAAAAATATCACAACTCCCCAGTCTGTATGTCTGATTAAACAAAAGTAAATTTAGCATCGCTGGAGTGTGGCGTGGATGCGTCTCCGCCTCCGGGGTCTAACTGCGTCACTGTCGCAAGCCGTTGTCGAAGCGAAACGGCAATCATTGCCGGAAAATCTAATTATTGTTGACCGGGAGGAGCAGAAAGGTCAGCGCGGGTCGCCCGTTTGGTGCTGCCGCCGCCGGGGGCGTGGCTTAGGCATGCACCACCAGACACTGGACCGTCAGTATTTCGGCCACCGCATCCCGCGTGATGAAAATACGCTGCAGCCTATTGTGCACATGTGCAGTGTGCACCGGGCCGAACGGAGGTGGTGGCCTGCAGTCAGCTGATCGATTTTCGTGACGTCACGGGTGCTGGTCGAGTGGGTAGGCGTGGAGCTGCGGCGTGGGGATGGGATATGTGGTGGTGCTGATAGAGGTTGATCAATGATCATTGATGTAAATTGTAGAATGGGTGCTTATTTTCGTAAGAGCAGTTTTATTGAGGTGAAGTTGCATGCGGTCAGGCTTAGTAAGTGGTTTCAAGCTGAGTCCGGACGGATGAGATTAATTCATTGGTTGCATGATGCAATTGATACCATTTGCATTTGATTGCATCTCATGGACTATTTCGCTTTGAAATGATGGCAGATCCAGGGGGAGCAAAGCGGCCATGCCCCCTCATAAAAACATGCCAGAAATCGGAACGAAATAAGAAATTGGCATTTCTTGATAAAGACTAAAATCTAAGCAACATTTATTGATTTTTTAAAATCTGGTATCATAAGCAAGCGAAATCCGATGAGTTTTTAGAACTGAGCGAGACTCTTTGGAATTTGGCCACCCAAACCACCGTTGTGGAACCGCCAATGTGTTCCTTCGCATGCACGCGGGAGCATTTCATATGTCGCACCACCCCTCTCCTCTTAGAAAATATACTTGGAAACCATATCTCGCTGTAGAAACCTTTTTACAGAACTTACCTTTGAATTGACCGCAGTGCATGTTGTTGTTTCTATGGCAACGGCTCAAAGCCTCGCCCAAGAGCACATCCCAATGATCTGTTATTACAACTTTGGTCGCAATAAACCATCGCTTTTTAGCCGCGGAAGGCAATCTTCTGTAGATGGCTTTCTATTGAGCGCGGCTCTTTCGCGTTCTCTTTCTTGTGGATTGCTCCAGAGATCGGATTGCGTGTACGGCCGACATGTAATGGACATCAGGCATACTTCTCGAACGTCTTGGCTAAGTTACCCTGCTTTGAAATATCGATGCATGCTCATGGTTTCTATGGCAACAACATGTGTGTGTTTGTATTAGTGTGTACGAGAGTGGACGGTGCTTTCTAGGCGAGCGGGTGAGGGAAAAATTGTACGCTATTGCAGCCGTTATATATTATAATATTATATATTATATATATATATATATATATATATATATATAATATATATAATAAACAATTACGGCCTGATCCAGTGGAAGGTAAAGAAAATAACGTTTTATGTTGAAGTCAAAAATATGTTTGCTTAATCTGGTGAACAACTAAGGCAGTTCAAAACGCATCAACCAGGAAGTGTCAGTGTGTGAGTCGTGACGATTAATTAAAAACAAGACGTTCTGGCGTCGCGGTGCAGCGTTAAGAGTACTCTGTATAGTGTACCTGTCATACGTTGAGAATACTCTTTTAAAATCAGCATGGTGTGAGCTTGAGTGATAGGAGCGAAAAGGTTTGTTCATTGCTATGAAGTGAGGCATACCCGCCGAAAGTACCTAAGCTCGCCTCTATTTAGCATGATTGACTATTAAGCTGTTTAGTTCTTCGTGATGTAGCTATGTTTGCCTGTTTCGCATTCCATCCTGAACCACCAAAGATACACACAGATTCTCTATTCCGTTTGCGTTTCTCACACCCTCAGTCGCCGACCCCAGGTGTGGCGTTTAACAGTTCCTCCGCGAATCCCTCCTCTGCACATCGAGGCCAGCTCTGGCCTCGCGACGGAATTTCGAGGCGGCGCAGCGACAAAAAACGTCTGCCGCGCGCGTCCGGGGTCACGGTGACGTCACGGCCTCTCGCCTCTTTGTCGACACTGAACTGCGCGGCCGGCGCTGCGGCGCAAAACCTTGACCTCGCCGTGCTCTTTGTCGCCTGCGTGTTGCGTCTCACTATGCGGAAAAACACTGACGATGATTGGGTGAGCGCGCTCTCGCACGTAACGGTCTGGTCTACTGCTGTCGCGATGGTGATGTGTTAAGGGGTCTGGAAGAGGGGGTTGAGGGGTCTGAAAGAGGGGTTTAGCTGCACGACCTTTGATCTGATCTCTAAATGGTCTGTGACGAGATGAGAAGCGGCCTCGGCGATTCGTAGCAAACACGACTTAGACTGATTACGGCGTACATTGCCAGACGTCTGACTAGAGATCTATTGTCTGATCCCGACATTCCGTTAACCCGAGCCTAACATACGACCCAGACATCCTGTCTGACCCAGACATCCTTTCCGACCCAGACATCTTGTCTGACCCAGACATCAGTTCTGCTCCAGGCATGCCGTCATTGCCAGACATCCTGTCTATCCCAGGCATCTTGCCTGCCCTGAGGAGCTGTACAGCGCAGCCTTTGAAGGCTGCTGGTGACCCCGTGTCCATAGCGCCCGCAGAGACGAGGAGAGGGGGGGGGGGTCACAGCTGGACCGGGTAATGACGACTCGGCCAGTCATGATCGGCGGCTTTATAGTGGCCAGTCGGGGAGGCTGTTCGGCTCGGATTGCTGGAGAACTGCTGCATTTGTTTATTTTTGTGTGCTTTTGGCGTGATCATAAAATGGAACCTACTTAGTATAGCGGTTTTCCCTGCGGAATATGCGATGTTGGTATGCACTGGAGTCGGGGACGTACTCAAGGGGGGGGGCACGGGGTCATGTCCCCCCTGAGCAAACCAAATTTACGTTAGATAGAATGGTATTTTATGACGACCCGAATCCTACCCTCAGGCGCGTGACCACCACTGGGTCACTGGGGATCAGTGCACCACTCACCAGTAACTTTTTCGGACATAACGCCTATGGGCGTTGCATGGAAAGAATGGACTTCAAAGTGCCTCCGTCCCACCTAACTGTTGGAAGGTGGCTACGCCTATGCTACCCCCCCCCCTCCTTCCACCCCCGGTAAACAACATATGCCTGAGGAGCAAAATTGGATTATTCCACTGACGTGCCCCTCCCCCTTGATAAATTTCTGGCTACGTGCCTGACTGGAGTGAATGTTGAGGAAGTAATGGATCAAACATGTTCGGTAGGCGATTTTCAACTAAGCGTTTTCTCACGCTGTCTCTAGATTATCAGTCGTGGTTTCTCCAGAGTTAATATTATGTTATCTGGTGAATGGGACAATGTCTTTTGGATTGTGCTCGCCTCGGGATAGAGTTAATCTTGGGACGAGGTTTGGCCAATTAACCCAGCTAGCCAGTCACGCTATGTTGGTGAAGTCGGTTTAACCATTGCCAGTGCAGGGGGTGCATGCCACCCCCCCTGTTTTTGGAGAGTAGGTAACTCACGTAAATACCATCCGATTAAAATGCATTTTTCAGTACCGTACTTTTGAACAATTTGACACATACTCTAAAAAAATGTCGGGCGCAACTGGCGTCCCGTAGTATCGATCCTCGTAGGAACACATGCCGTTTCCTAGTGTTAGTTCATGAGCATATATGCACAGGTGTTTCCAGGTGACTATTGTGGTTTCCGCTGATATTGTGGCCTCAATTGACCTTTTCGGAGGTCAACTGAGGTCATTGACCTCCAATTAACTCAGATGACTTTTGTTTGCTTCTGGCCATTTTATGGCAATTTGTGACGCTGATTTTAAATCTGGGATCCATTTTACTGAGTGCGGGACTCCGTACTGAGCAGAGACGAACCGTGACGCGTTTCACCAGCCCGTAAGTGCGGGCCTCGTTACTGAGACTGGTCAGCTGTGGAGTGTGGAGCATTAGTGTCGGACCTATACCATCACTGCCCGCCGCCAACCGCCCGCCGCCCGCCGCCCGCCGCCCGCCGCCCGCCGCCCGCCGCCGCTGGAGCCGGGACTTCCGGTCTGGGTCATGTATCCGAGAGACGGCTCGTGACAAAGGACGGTATCGGCTGTCCTTCCGGTCAAGTGTGGCGATGATGCCCTGCGGGGGGTTATAGGAACGTCAGTGTTCTTTGCCAGGAACAGGGCAATTTTGAAGCGTTACAGAAAGTTACCGAGCGTAAGAAACTGCTGTTTATCATTCGCAGATCTTCCTCTGCTGAGTTGGGGATTATGTTATTGATACCGGCCGAATTCTGCCGACTCTTGTCGAGGCACATACATTCCTGCGTGCTCGTGTGCACAGTGGTTTTGCAACGTGACGTCAGACGTGACCCCCTTCCGTCGGGCCCCGAGCAGGGGCGATGCCAGGAGATTTAGCGAGGATCTCTTCCATATGAAATGACTTTACTATGTTTTTGAACTATTGCAATATTTGGACTTTGGAGTGTGTGCAGCATGTTGCCAAACTATGAAACTGTTGAATTAATTTTCTCGTTTTACTTCCCCTTCTTCATCAAACTGTCTCCCATATTTATTTCCAGGACGCGCCACTGGGCCATGCCTGCGACACGTTCTGTCTCTGCCGTGTTGTGCATTCCCGCACCGTCCCGCACCGTCCCGCACCGTCCCGCACCGTCCCGCACCGTCCCGCACCGTCCGTCCGTACCGTCCGTACCGTCCCCGTACCGCGTACGTACCGTACCGTTTCCGTACCGTTCCGTACCGTCCAGTTCCGTCCGGCCGTTTCCGTACGTTCCGTACCCGTTCCGTACCGTTTCCGTACCGTTCCGTACGTTCCGTACCGTTCCGTACCGTTCCGTACGTTCCGTAACCGTCGTACGTTCCGTGACGTTCCGTAACCGTTTCCTTCCGTACCGTTCCGTACCGTTCCGTACCGTTCCGATAACCGTTCCGTACCGTTCCGTACCGTTCCGTACCGTTTCCCGTACGTTCCGTACCGTTCCGTACCGTTCCGTACCGTTCAGTACGTTCCGTACAACGTTCCGTACCGTTCCGTACCGTTCCGTACGTTCCGTAAACCGTTCGGTACCGTTCCGTACCGTCCGTACCGTTCCGTACCGTATCCGTACCAGTTCCGTACCCGTTCCGTACCGTTCGTACCGTTCGTACCGTTCCGTACCGTTCCGTACCGTTTCCGTACCGTTCCCGTACCGTTCCCGTTCCGTTCCGTCCCGTTCCCGTCCCGTTCCCGTCCCGTTCCCGTCCCGTTCCGTACCGTTCCGTACCGTTCCGTACCGTTCCGGTACCGTTCCGCTACGTTCCGTACGTTCCGTACCGTTCCGTACCCGTTCCGACCGTTCCCGTACCGTTTCCGTACCGTTCCGTACCGTTCCGTAACCGTTCCGCCGTTCCGTACCGTTTCCGTACCGTTCCGTACCGTTCCGTACCGTTCCGTACCGTTCCGTTACCGTTTTCCGTACTCGTTCGTACGTTCACGTACCGTTCCTACCGTTCCGTACCGTTCCGTACCGTTCCGTAACCCGTTCCGTAACCGTTTCCGTACCGTTCCGTACCGTACCGTTGTACCTTCCGTACCGTTCCGTACCGTTCCGTGCCGTTCCGTGCCGGTTCCGTGCCGTTCCCGTGCCGTTCGTGCCGATTCGTGCCGTGCCGTGCCGTGGCCGTGCCGTGCGTGCCGTGCCGTGCCGTGCCGTGCCGCTGACATCGCACCAATCCCTCCCGTCAGCACTCGGCAGCGAACGTGATCTGTGGTGTGGCTCGGTCCGGCGGCTATGTTCGGACCCCGCCACCCTCGGCCGACCCATATCATAGGAAGAGGCGGGGCGGGGGGATGGAGCGGGGCGGGGCGGGAGAGGGGGGGGGGCGGCACGGGAGCAATGATGGACCTAATGGCCTGGCACGAGACGTGGCCCGCCTGCCGACGGGGGGATGATGACCGGCGAGTGATGGCCGGATTATCACCGCTGATGACGGGCTCAGAGAGCGGCCAGGCGATCTGGACGGATTTGGTCGACCGGGACGGATTTGGTCGGACCAGGCGGCGCGGCCGGCGCCAGGGTGATGGGGAGTGTTTGTGGCCGCGGGGTGTTTGTGTTCAACAGAACGCCGACTGTGTACCCTCTGCCCCCAGACATACCAATCCTACCTCCCGCCTGCCACTGCATCATTATTATTTATACATACACTGAATGCACCACAAAGCGTAACTTAATGCTGGCTGCTCTAGGGAAATATTGCAGTCCCATGTCGGCAACTTGGCCACGTGTTTGATGGCAGCGTACCGCTCCGAGTTGAACGGAACTCACTCCGTTCCACCTGGTCTCCTACTCCCACGCGGTGCGCCTCGCACGTCACCGGAAAAAGGCGTCTTCCGGTCTCATCGATCCACGCCTCGGGCCACAGCTGACGACGGCTGGCCGAGCTCCTTCTGCACTGCCGGCGCTGGCTGCAGCCTGTCTTTAGACACTCAGCATATGGCTCAACACGATGACACTTCGTCAGACGTCAACACATGCTCTATGTAGAACGCTACTGTCTTTTCGTCGTGCTTCGATTTGTTATGTCGGATTTCGTTGAGGGGTGGTGTTGGGACTGTTGAGTGTGGTGTAAAGTGCGAGTGGTCATGCTGTTGGATGGCTTCTGCACTCGATTATGGATGTTGGCTTATTGATGTTCCATCGGCTGATGGTCTGTGGACTTGTTTGATTTAAGCGCATTGTGTTAAAGGCGATAGTTGCCACCTGGCGAGAATTTCTAAAAAGCGGCTTGAATGAATTGCTGGTATTTAATTATCATTATGCTCTTGCCTCCAAACTTGCCCTATAGCAATGTATCCGTTAAGCCATTTTATATTTTTTCCTGATTCAAAACCATTGGTCCCGATTGTACACAGCACTATACAATTCATGATGCTGATGCCGCTCGGGGCTAAAAACTGGTGGGTGGACAATGCGCGCGCATGCGCAGTTAAGTGCTTGCCCGGGGCGCCTTCCGCGCAGAGAAACACTTCCGGGGAGGGAAAAAATGCGATCCGAGCCGCGGATGTGTCCGTTCAGGAATCGTCAATAAGTCTTGTGACGAATCAATGGACCCCGTTTACATGAGTCGATCGCTGCTTCGTAAGTTAATGTTTAGCAAACTTACGCAAAAAAATAGGCGAAACTCAACCGCTACATAGCAAAGCGATTGTGCTATTTGTAGATTGACGTTGTAAATTTCTAAACTTCGTCAATTTCAAATTATGTGTCTTTTTGCGTGATTTATACATATCTGCGCTCTGCGCTGACAGCCGCAGGCACACGCCTCTTGGGCCACCGGCCTTGTGAGGTCAGTGGCGTACTTATAAACTTTGCCAAGGGGCCCTCAAGGGCCCAAACCCACCATGAGGGCGCCGTCAGCGAAATATGTTTGTTGAGTGTGAGTGGGGGGGGGGGGCGGTTATGGCTTCCGGATATTTTTTTAGGGCGTCCCCTTCCCGGATACCACCATACTCTATGGCGCCCATGCTCTAAGGAACTTCCGATAAAACATTTTAAAGAAAATCGCTCTCCCACCACGCTCCAAAGCGTCCCTCCGATACACCTCTGAAGCGCCCTTCCAAATATCTCCAAAGACGCCCTACATACATCTCTGAGGCGCCCCCTCCCAAATAAATAGCTCCAGAGGCACCCTCTTTGGGAGTCTGAGACCAGAAGGCGCCACTGCGCCTCACATTTGATATGATGATTGGGGTTAAGCTGGCCGACCAAACTAAGTCACATGCCGCCCAGCTGCGCACTCACACTTCGGCGATTTGATGCGCCTTTTTTTCAGGAGGTAAATAGGAAGAAGCGCTCCTCGGGCCTCGAATATGTGTATCTGAGGTGTTTTTAACTATGTGAGCCTTCAGATGTGAATCGATCGGTAGCTCCTTGCGAGGTGTGTGGTAGGGCGTCTCAGAGGCGATTGGAGCGGCGCCTTTCTTATATGTATCGGAGGACACCTCCGAAAGTGTATTTGAGGACGCCTTTTGAAGGTATAGGAAGGGTGCCATCGGAACGTATCGCAAGGTGCATTTTTATGGGCTGTTTAGGGCCTTGTGCCCTACCTAAGTACCAGCCTGCTCCTTACCTGGTTTGCGATTCTAAACCACGCGGAATTTCTACCACCAGGTTAGCCGCAGCCCGGCCCAACATATCGCTTCCTGCCCAAACCAAGGCCCTCAAAGCCGTCGAATTCGCCGCGACTGACGTTGAAAACCTGCCTGTACTAGAGGGTGACGTCATTTAAACTTTGGGACCAAATTCGAGCCAGAGCTTTTTAGCCGAAATGGGCCATTTGGTTTGATCTTTAATGAAATAAGCTAGATTGTTGAAATATAATTAACTGCATACGCTTTTTAATTTAAGTTCACTACGGAATGGTGATGTGAGTTTGCAATATTAAATGACAATTTAAGTCAGCAAAGTATTGATTCCAAATAGAGCGGAGGCGAGTCCAATTTTAAGAAGAGCCAATTCCATTTCTGGTGCAAATGTTATTTTTTTGATCTAATGGGGGCAGTTTCGGGAACCGACTTTGCAGGTGAAATAGGACACGCCAATCTAAAAGACACCAAAAACTCGATACTGGTCTGCAAGGTGGCACTTCCCTTTTAAAGAAATTGCAAAAACTCTATCTCAGTGAGTCCTTCTCTTTCAAGGATGTATCGCCGAAACCTTGCTTATCTTAGCTCGAAAACTTACATCGTGCAGGGACGTAGCCAAGGGTGGCACGGGGGCCATGCCCCACCCCCGAGTAAATCAAATTCACACTAGATAGAATGGGATTTTCTGACGACCCGACCCTACCTCCTCCTTCCTCCCCGGTCAACAACATATGGCTGAGGAGCGTCATTTTATTTTACCACTGACGTGTCCCCTCCCCCTGAAAAAGTCCTGGCTACGTGCCTGGTATCGTGTGGCGACAAGTTTTGCTCACAGTACTCGATGTCACACGTTGTGTCGCGTCACGTGTGTACTGTGAACACTCGACTCATCCAATCTCTGACTTTCTCAGATCTCTTCTGACCTCTCTGACCTCCGCGATCTTCACTGACCTCTTCACTCTTCTCCCCCAGGTTACGGGTTCGTCGATTTCGACACGGCTGAGGCTGCGCAGAAGGCGGTGAAGCAGCTGGTGGGCAAGAACATCCAGGCGCAGATGGCCAGGCAGCAGGAGCAAGACCCGACCAACCTCTACATCACCAACCTGCCGGCCTCCTACACGGAGCGGGAGCTGGAGGCGCTGCTGCAGCGACATGGCACAGTCATCTCAACCAGGATACTGCGGGATGACAGAGGAACGAGCCGAGGAGTCGGCTTCGCCAGGTGAGGGATACTGACTCGCTGACGGTTGATATGGGCACGGGGGGAAGCTGCGACAATTGAGGTGGATTCCAATGGACATCAGGGACGACAGGAATGACCAATTGGGGGGAGGGTTTGTCAGATCAGTGGTGAAACAGGGGTGAACACGGCCTTAATGAATATGAGCCGTTTGAAATTTATTGTTAAACCAGCACAAAACACCAATGTTTTTTCTTCTTCTCCAAAGCCTTTGAGAACCAGGGGCCGAGGTCGAGATTTCAGCGTTTTGAAATTCGCTGTTCTCGCTCACAAGTAGAGCATGACGATCTGCGATTAGCGATACTCTTGCTTAGAATAGAATATCAACATCACTCCCGACCGAGAAAGCAATAAATTGAAATATGCAAAGCGTAACGGTCCCAGGTGAACGAGCACTTCTGTCCCCAGTGGTAACAGTACCCGTCTTCTGTTGTCTCCTGACCTTGCCTCTTCTGACTGGACTGTTCCTGCCTCTCGTCACCAGGATGGAGTCACCGGAGACCTGTGAGAACATCATCAAAACGCTGAGCGGGCACCTGCTGGACAACCACAACCAGAAGCTGGTCATCAAGTTCGCCGACGGCAACAAGAAGCGTCAGCAGCAGAAAGGCTACGACCAGCGGTGGCGCGAGCACGTCGACGCCAGCCGCGTCAACGGCTACGACGCCGCACACCTGTCGCACGCGGCGCTGACCGGCGCCGGCGGGGTACCGGCCGGTCTGGCGGCGCAGCACTATCCCGCCGTACCGGTACCGTACCTGTCCGGGCCGGCCTGGACGCCGCAGTCGGTCGTCATCGGCGGACACATGCCGCAGATGGACGTCGACGTGTACACCCTGCTGCAGGGCATGCAGCAGATGCACGTGGGCGGCGCCCCGGCGGCTGGGTACGGTGCGCCCCAGCATCAGTACGGCGGGTACCCTCCGCCGGCGCCGGCCTACCACCCGGCGGCGGCGGCGGGAATGCCGCAGATGTACCACCACCACCACATGATGCCCATGCCCGTGGTGGAGCCGGACGGCGTCGCCAACGGCGCGGAAGATTAGGGCACGAGGCATGATAGGTGAGTCAGAGGGAGGGCCGTGGGGGTGGGGGATGTAGGGGCGCAGGAGGTTGGAGCTGGTCGACGAGTCCTGGGATTTGGAGGTGAGGTTGTAGATCATTGCTGGCTGCATGGATCGTTTTGGTAAAAATTCATGTTACCAAAGTTGCATAGCAAGCGGTAGGGGATAACATCGGCGGGAGGTGTTTTTAGAGACACACATGTTCCGTCGTTGTCGTTTTGTATTCATCCGTATGCAGAACAATTTGTGCTGCTCTGTGGTTGTGGCACCGGTAGTTTTAAATCACTCTGCTGCCAGCCAGTGCAGGAAGTACTACATGCTGCACCCCTAGCCCCCCGTCGGGTTGATTGATGCTGATGGCTTGCTGATAGCGTGGTGTCTCCGTCATTCGTTTCTACTGCGTCATTCTTCTGACGCCAAATGACAGTTCATCCGGTGCAATCGCTCTCCTCCCTCGCCCTACCTCACCCCCCGGAAACTGACCGTATATTTTGTGCTATGATTTATATGACGTTTGCCTTCTGTTTGTTTTCCAGATAATGTTGTGTATATACGGAATGGCGGCCGAGCGCCCGACGCCCTGCAAGAGCGAGCTTACGATGGGTCCGACCGGCGCGACGCGGTGCGGCGCCGCTCAGAGGCTGTAGTTCGCCCGCCGGCCGTGCGTGGCGCTACCAGTAGTGGGCTAGCCTGGATTGCTGCTCAGGAAGGGATGCCAAACGAGAGACAGAGCATCCATCCGGTCCGTGTGCGCGTTTGTTAAGTTTTAGCCGCGCGAGCCAGAGAGACGAGACTGCTGCATTGGTCTGCGGCTGCCGATTTGTGCGTTTTAAATCGTGGCGGGGGCGGGACGCGCCGTGGCTACCCGACCGAAGCCTCTCCGGAACCGTGTGGGAACCGAAACCAGAAGTGGAAACGGAAGCGGACCCGACGACCAACGGTCTCGGCCCAGGAGGACCGGAGGAGGGTGCCCGCGGCTGCGCGGTTCCTGCCCCGCGTCCCGTCTCTCGCCTTCTCTGCGTCTCCCAGTGGAGCGCGTTCGAGCATCGCCCAGCGCCGTGTGCCTCGGAAAGAGGAATCTGTGAGTGTTAGAGAGGTATCTGTGACGTCATCAACGACCCGACATTCCACCAGAGGCGGCCGTCTTGGTTTGCTATTTTGTACAGGTTTTGCATGTCTCCTGCCGGCCTGCCGCCGCTGCGCTCCGTTGCGAATTGAACCAGGTCCCTGTGTCGGAGAGTGTACCGCAGCGCTACCTTCGGAGTGGGGGCGGCGACGCTGTGACGTCACGATCGCTCTCGGCGCGGGCGAGCGCCCCGAGTCAGCTAGTGCTCTTTCCCGAACGTTTCGTTCTCACACGGTGCCTTGTTTCATCGTACCTCCAGCCGAAAACCGGGCTCTATTTTACTACGAGACTCGTGAGATGCGACGACGCGCCGCGGGCGCAGGCCAGTGACCAAGCGGCTTCCGAAGCCAGCGCTAGTTCGGCGCTCGCTCGCCAGGCGGCGCGCGCGACTGTTGTACATAGAGGGCGTTTGTTGCGGCAGTGTCGCGCGAGGCAGCCGCCGGGCACTGTGTCACGTCTCGTCCTGTGTTGTCCGCCTCAGCTGTGCCGACTGCGGGGTCGCCGGTAAAGTGTGTGTTTTCCGGTGATTTTCGGGGATTTCTGGTGGTTTCTGGTGACGTTCCGGCGGCTACGGAGTCTCGCGGTTGGATTCCCTGAAGTGCGGTGTGTGGCCGCCGCCCGGAGCCCTCCGACATCGATTTGTGAGCGTTGGCATAGCCGATCAAATGTCATTCCAACTCTACGTTGACGAGTCGCCGGACGGCTTGCCTGCCGGGCCGCGATCGCAGCGCCGCCACTGCGTTTGTGACGTCACATGTGTGTGATGGAGCGTGGGACGGTCGCTCTGCTGAGCTCGGAATGGCACGACGGCGTTATTTTTGTACAGATTTTTGTGCTCTGATGTCTTGTGGTGCCGCTCGGCTTCGAGCGAGCTGCGTGGGTCGCGTTCGCTGCGATGGAGTAGTGTGTAAATACCGCTGGCGGAGGCGGGTGCTGCAGGGGCGACACCTATCGGCGCGAACGGGGCGTCGCCTGGCGGCCGCTCTGCGAAGCGGCGCGCCGCGGGCTACAGGGCCGGCGGCGTCTATCGGTTGTTGACGGTTGCAGAGTTTATGTGCGGCCGGGGAGA
Source organism: Semibalanus balanoides (assembly GCA_014673585.1). Taxonomy (NCBI): domain Eukaryota; kingdom Metazoa; phylum Arthropoda; class Thecostraca; order Balanomorpha; family Balanidae; genus Semibalanus; species Semibalanus balanoides. The sequence goes on from VOPJ01005729.1 coordinate 113,754, forward strand.
GCTGGAGTCTAACTGACTGCCGAGACACGCGTCTGCCAGGCCCGTGGCGGACTCAGCTTTAACAACGATCGGCTGCGTCCGGCGAGGCAGGGGGAGGGGTGGGGTGGGGTGGGGTCAGGTCTGACCAGAGGAAATACAGACTGACACATGAGTGGAGATATGCGTTTGTGCGGGGAGGACTGCAAGGGAGGACAGAGACTGAGTAAGGTGGAGAGAGTTCAATACCTGATGAAATACTAGTCATAGCTCTAGTCATTAAGTATATTTAATCCACGCGTTGGCTTAGCTATTACGAATCTAGTCACTCGTGTTTTCGTCGTGCGTTACTGTCAGCGTGATGGAGCAAGCATTGGGCCGCTCGGCGCGCGATATCGCTGCGAAATTTCCTGCAGAAAATCGCGGCGACACTGCAGAATATCTTTCTTGTTCCGGTGGATTCGGGGCAGTCGGCCGCCTACCGCGATTCAACCCGGCCAGCCTTCCTACTCGCAACGCTTGGTGGCCATTTTTTAAACGAATGTTTAAGTAGTTTAGAACTACGAAGCTTACACATAACTATTTTCCAGAGACAAGAACATGCTGTGATAAATTTATATATATATATATATATATATATATATATCTTGCACAATTTTGCTGTCCGGCCCAGGTCTGGTTTGGGGTGCTTTAACCCCTGCTCCCCCCCCCCCTGCGATCCGCCATGTGTAGACAACTGCAGTTCGGCTGTCGTTGACGGATATACATATTTGGCGGACATGCCATCAGCCGCCTGACCGATCGAACGTGGCCCTCTCGCAATGCGACCAATTTCCCCTGGACTATTGTTTCTGGTCGTTGGCGTTCACCAAATTTTCGCACAAACCTGAGTAACCTCCTGCAACACTCTGTGAATCGTGAACGATTGTGGAAGGCTTCGCTCGATGGTTCTAACCGGAAGATATCAGGCGTGCGTTGCGGCATATCTTTCAGAGAAGAGCCGAAATCAGTTTTTCGCAAAAACAGCATCAGTGGCGTTTGTGTCCGCATGGTCCGCATGTCTTTTGACGCGATTGGCACGGTGCTCCTGCATTTGGTCAATTCCAGCATCTCCTCTCTCAGACGTTCCCAATCCTGGAAAACACTTCCCTTGTTTACCCAATCCATTAAAGCCGGTAATCCTTCTACCCATTCCAGCTTCGGCCAATTTTCCCATAGTTCCAGTCAAATCTCCAAATTGTAGAGCGGGCCGTCCATCAACAACTCTACAATTACACCTATCCCAAAAACTACCTCCTTTCCCCAACTCAAGCCACCAGTTTTCTCGTCCTCGTCACTCGACGGAAACCGCCCTGATTCCATATCCGATTTCATTATCCTTTCCGATAACGACCGTGGAGAGGCTTGTCCCTCCTTTGCCCGCTGATTTGCAGCAAGTGTTTGATTTGATAGACAAACGCTAAATATTGACAAAAATTGCAGCTTACGGGGAATTAATATCACTTTGTTTTCTGCCTCTACCTTTCGGAATCACACTCAGAGCGTGAGGCTTCACTGCGCTCTGGGCAACACAAAAATTTCAGCTTCCGCTTACCCAACAGCCATTGGTTGTTTTCCAGGGTTTCTTCCCTCGGCCCTCTGCTCTACTGCGTCTTCGCCAACGACCTCAGCCTGTTCGCCGATCGGACGCCAGTAGTAGTACAGTATGCCGCGATGATACCCAAATTTTGTAAGTCGCAAAAAGTCAGAGCTTCAATTACGAAGTGGAGCAGAATGGAAAGTACGCTAAGCTTCTCTAGACATTGCGTTCGTGGAAATTGGTTTGAAAGTAAACACTGAGAAAAAACTCAACTGATTGCTGTTGGGAGCACCAAAATTGCGCATTGCCCCGAAATGTCACGGTCAAATTTCGCGATCACACTCTCGTACCCATTTCGGAACGTTAAGAAAATCCTCGGGCATCACCTCGCAATCGCACCTTGAAACTTGGGACGCCCATGTAACCTCCGTCACTAGGACGTCTGTTTCGGCATTCTCAGTGGTTATCACATCTTATGAGCGCCTGCCATCGGTCCGTCATCTCCGTGCTGCGTTCAACGCTCGGTTTTCTTCGCAGGTTCGATTACCTGCACACCATTAATATGGTAACGATTCACGGAAGAAAGAATCCTATCTCCGAATTCAAAAAATTATTAACTCAATGAGAAAGGCAAAAGTTGGAATTTATCCGGGACCGCAAAAAAAAGTTTGATATGTTATCGGACCTGCTTGAGAACCTGGGTTGGCTCAGCGCGGGAAACTTGGTTCTCGTACCACACGCTGAAGACTAAAACGCACAAAGGTGCGCCGCTCTCGCGCGAACCTGAGGGAAGCTGGGCGCGGATGTCTCGCCACGGTGGCTGAGACATGGCGCGAGGTCGGGAAGTGTCGCAGGACCACTCGCGGACCGTGACCTGTTTGTGCCCCGGTCACGAACGGAGATGGGGAAGAGGCGCTTCAGCTGTTCGCGGTTCCCAAAACTCCTCAACTCGTTGCCTCCAGACCTTTGCGGAGCTTCCGTGCCACTATTCGCTCGCCGCCTAAAGCGGACACCTGTTCGGCTCAGCTGCCGCAACCGACTGACTCCATTAGCCGCTGCCCGGGCCCATGTGTGATGTGTTTCATTACCTGCATGAAATGTGTGAGTAACTGTGATAAACAATCATCCACCTGGACCATTTGACAATTGTTTATCGCGACGAGAGATGGGTTATAGCCACACGCTTGTTGTGGAACATCTTAATAAACGTCTGAGTCTGAGTCTGAGTCTGAGTCAGTGTTTATACATGCCCTTTGGGACTGCGATATTGTGCAAAGCTTTATCAAGAGGGTAGAACCAGTGGCGGCGGATTTGATTTTGACATGGGGGGCAAGACTTCGAACAACTCAGTTCACGTAGTCATATACCTACAGGGGCGAAGAACCTGATTAAATGTTGAGGGGGGCATTTTTTTAGAGACAATTTTATACAAGTTTCTATTTTGGACAATTTTGTGTTTTTTATCAGATAATTATTTTTGAATAAATTTATTTTTTCGTCATTGTACGTTTTGTGATGTTTTATTTGCAATTTGATACTAAACAAGATTTTTTGATTTTTTAAACATTCAGCTATTTTCTATTAAAAATGTCATGTAGTGACATCACTCAAATCGGTATATCTCGTTTGTGTTCGACGCAACTGCTAAAGTTTTTCATAGATGAACGTAAAATTGATCTGTTACTACAATCGAAGTATCCTATAAAATTCACGTCGATATCTGCAACGCTTCGTAATTTTATTTAAAAAAAAAAAAACGGGGTCGGATCCGTCGTGGCCATGGCCATTCAATTTGGACCAAATATTGAACTCAAAAGTTGGGAGGCGTTGCCCCTTCACTCAAAAGGTTGGAGGAGCAGTTGGGTCCCCCCCCCCCCTGCCCCCCCGGGCTCCTACGTCTATGGTCATATATCTAAAGCACTTTTTTTTTAAGGTTTGATGGATTTGAGGCAATTTAATGATGCTGATATATCTGATTTAGGGATGGCTGATCTATCAGGGTTATCAGAGCACCGGAAAATTAAGTTGGCCGGTAACATACAATTGCAATTAATAGCTACCCAGAAAACGAGAACCGTTTCAGTAGCCAAATATTTGTGTTTAAGTCTTTTCCTTGTTAATATGTTGGCGGCATTAATTACATTATAGACGTGGAAGTGAAAATTATGCTTTGATTTAATTAGGCTTTAGCTGTAACGATGAATAATATTTCTGACACTGTTTCGTCATAAAATATATTTATAACATGCAAGTAGGTTAAGGTTCCTACACTGGTGGTTGGTAAAATGCATATTTATTTTTGGCAACTTTGGCTATAAATGTGTACCAGCTGTACCTATTGTTATTGACATACATGCTGAGGCGTCATCAAGTGATCAAGATTTAGCATTGGTGACGCTGGCGTCAACGAAACGTTCGGCCTAACTTTACCTATCCTACAAACCTACAAAACCTACGAAAATAGTATTTACCTACCTACTAACCTTTTTATACAGGGGCGGATCTAGCCGTGGGTTTTTGGGAGGCCAAATCTAGTGCCAAGCCTCAGGTAACCTCTTTTCCTGGTTGCACGTCTCGGTATGATGCAAAATGTTGGTCCCTTGGGCCAGCCTACCTACTAACGGGTGACACGGCACGAACCCCGCCACCAAAGATAGATTACACGGGTAGCACGCCACGGGTTTGCCCGGGGACCGACAGACGGGAATCCGGACCACACTACAGAGTCCCCGGAAGGGTACAGAGTCCCCGGCAGGGTACAGAGTCCCCGGCAGGGTGCCTGCACGGATGACACGAGCGGAGACCGACGGATAAGGAACCCCCATAACGCCGTCTGAGTTGGTGTAGCCGAACGGCTGACGCGGGCGGCGCGGCACGGGCCGCACACGCAACGACGGACAGGTACACGGGTCACGCCTCACGGGCCACACGACGCTCACTATACAGGGGCAAACGGGCTTACCTTTTAACTCCGGGGCGCGCCAAACAGCGGGCGGGTAGACCCTCTTCTCCTCCAACGGCCGTTCGCGCAAAATATCTACTTCGTGTGCAGTTGCTGTCTCGGCGCAGCGACTCGTGACCCTCCGTGCGTCATGGCCGTCTTTACGCTCGTTTTAGACGCGTTGACGCGTTGACGCGTTGACGCGTTGACGTTTAGACGCGTTGGGTTTAAAGCACACATAAAATGTATTGTTAAGCGACACACCCACGCACAAACGATCGCGAATTTTGATAATTACACAATTACCCTACAGCGAACAAGTCTCCCCGCCAGTGCCGGGGCCCAGTGTCGTCTGGGGCCCTCCGTCCCGGGGTCCGTTCACCCTGGGGAGTGGGAGCCAGGGATCCAGGGAGCCAGCGAGCCAGGGAGCCAGCGAGCCAGTGAGCCAGGGAGCCAGGCCGAGCTGCCCGGCAGACCGGGGTCGGTACATTACCAGCCAGCTGGTACTCTCTGCCGTCCTACGTCTCGACCGTCCAGTGGGTGGTGTCGCGCACAGCAGCAGAAACCTCCACCCACTTCATCAGCGCACGCTCCGCTCCGCACTCGCCTCCCGGACACTTCCGCCAGTCACACACGCTCCGCTGTCCAAAGCTCTCCGGACACCTTTATCGGTCGCACAAGCTCCGCTTCTTATCGCTCTCCGGACGATCACCCTGTCACACCGCTCCGTTCGCTATCACCTCCCAGCCATGACTCTCCTGCGCACAACCCGCTCGCTATCGCTCCCAGACATGTACTCCTGTCCGCACCACCCGCTCGATATCGCTCCCAGTTATGTACTCCATCCCGTTCGCTTCCGCTCCCCAGACATACTACTCTCCACCCCCCTCCCGGGTGGGTTTAGGTCCGCGCCAAGCTCCTCCCCGTTTATCACCCCTGGCAACCCCTCCGGCACTCCCCCAGCCGCTCTCATTCGCTTAACGCTGCACGTTCCCGCCGTGGCTCCACCTACGCCAACGCCGGATCTGCCTGGGGCGTCCAGCAGGTGGGGCCCGGCTGATGACCCGTCTTCCGCCTCGCCAGACGGAAATCCGAGCCGACATACCAGCCAGCGTATTTTGGGCGCGGCGGCGGCCTTTGATACGCGGCGTCCCTTCTAGTCTTCCACCATCAGCGCCGTCATTCGATGCCCGTTGTGCCGCCAGAAAGCCGTCCGGGCGGTGCATTGTGCAAAGCGATGCCAGATGATGTGGTGGTGTCGCCTCACAGTACGCATTTCGCGTCGTCCGGGCGGCTGAACGCGGCGGTAACGAGCCGTGTCACGTCCGGTACGGAATCACATCTGGCGGCCAGCGGGGTCCGGGCAGGGCAGGTGGCGTGTCCAGCAGGGCCTGGACAGAACACGCGGCGTGTCCAGCACCGCGCTCTGGCAGTGAGGGCTGTAGCAGCCCTACACAACTAGCAAGAATATTGGCCACCTCCATTAAGCTTGACCAAAAAGCAGAAAAATAAGCAAGATGAAAGGCAATCAATCAACATATACAACTTGTCAAGCATGTGTATGAATCATTAACCTGTATCCCCGAGCAAAAGGACTTTGCTACTCAACAAAATCCAATTACGGCTCTATGATCCCAGCAGATCTACAAGAAAGTTCACCAACGCAGCTTGAATTCAAGAGACCATAGGATCTCCAAATGAGATTTGGCAACAGATTTATGATCCGTCCGGATGTTGGATTTGACAAGACTACACCGTAAGCTGATGCATGCAGCTTACTCTTCTCTCCTCAGCTCTAGGATCACGTTGAAATCCTCTGGCTGCAGAAAGATACTGAATTCTTTAACTTCAGTTGAAGGCTTCTTCGCCCCCTTCGGCAGCCGCAGGTGAAACTGCTGGAACAGACACGCCATGAACACGAAGAACTCGGCCCTTGCCATCGACTCGCCGAGACAGGCGCGCTTGCCGAGGCCGAACGGCATGAAGAAGTCGTCCTTCTTGGAACTTTGCCGTCCTCCCGAGGAAAGCGCTCCGGCCGGAGAAAGAGCCTCTTGGGTGCGCGTTCGGCCCCCAGTTTGACGCGCAGTCTTTGGCTCATGGGTGTGCCGAGTGCCATGGTGGGAGCTGGACCGTACCAGCCCTGCGGGATCGGTGAGCCCTGCCAGGTGCGCTGGCCCGCCTCGCTGGTAAAGTGCGGTACGGCCAGCGGGGACGACATATGAGATCGAGAAACTGTGCCAGATCTCTGTCAATCACCAGCCTCCTGCCGTTGATGCAGAGCGTTCGACATCCTCGTAGCTCGCAGCCGGTTTTTCCCCCCACTGGATTGTGTCCAGCTCGGCCTGCATCTTGGTTTGTACGTCTGGAACAGCACCATCAGCAAGATCGCCCAGGTCAAGGAGGTTGGACGTGGGTCATCACATCCCCGGTCGGTAGGGAAAAACAAATCAAAGCAGATTTCCTCTGTTGAGGGTTGAAGCTTGTCGAGCGCGGTTCCGCCGCGCCTGGGCGCTGCGACTCGATGAGGAAGGCGTCGATGAAGTCGCGAGGGTTGTTCGTGTCCAGGTTCGCCTTGTGCTCGGCAAAGCAGCGATCGAGCATGTCGGACGTCTCCGAGCGGTAGCGCTTCAACGTGTTGAACCCCGACGCCTCCGGGGCGATGAAGCGGGCCGACGGGAACAAACCGAGGATGTTCTGTGGACCTAAGATTCTGGTGAAGTCGGTGACAATATTTTGCAGCTTTTTTATGTTAGGGTCATCGTAATCGAAGCGTTGGTTCGCGATCATTTTCCAGATAATGTTGAGCACAACCGTGTTGAAGAAGTTGTTGGCCTTTACCTCCTTGCCAACCTGCCTCTTGATGTTTGGTGCGAACTGTGAGTACTCATCAGCGATCATGGTGTTCAGCAGGCTCTTGCCCAGCCCCAGGTCGCGGAGGTGCTTCAGCGCGAAGCGGCGGTGCTCCTGCCACAGTGGACCTTCGTTGAAGAAGATGCCGGTCCGCTTCATGTCAGAGAAATACATGGCCGGAAAGAGCTCGGGTCTGCCGACCAGCTCAGTCATGTTGCCGGTTTCTTTAATGAGGTCTCCTCCGAAAACGTGGACCAGAGGCTTGCCGAACGGATCCACCAAGCCGATGATGTCCGAATCATTTTCTGTTCGCAGACGGTTGAGCTGCTTCAGAAAGTCGTTAGAAAATGTTTTGAGCAAGTCGAACAAGTTGCCGAAGATCAGGTAAGTCGGAGGACCTGTGAGAAAATGAATATTGTTAGAAAATGAGTCAGTAGACGAGTGGTTTACATCCATCGTAAGGCTATGAAGTTATCGGTCAATGGTTTCTAGATTTCAACATAAGGTAGATAATAGATATGCTGGTTCTTTATTCTTGCCCTACTTATAGACGTTGTGATCTAGGAGGAGGTTCTTGCTCAACCTGCAGTGACTACAACCAGAATAAGTATAGTTCAAATCGTGCTAGCGAAGCTAAAATATGTAGGGGTCTGTGTCCATGGGGAGCATGTATGTGTCAGGCGGCCCATATCACAGACCGCGGTTACTACCTTGGCGAAATCCTGCATACGCCTTTGGTCATTGCTCGTCTTAAAGACGAGCGATGACCTGTTACCGAATGCCTGTTAATCGCTGACGAAGGGTGTTACAATATTCCGAAACTTCTTATTTCAACATTTGTATCGTGGAGTAAGTTCTCTTTGTAATAAATATTTTTCACCCACTCCAAATCACGTTTTGTTTTGCGGATCCCAGATGAGTCCCTGAACAGGTTGGAAGGGCGTTGGAAAGGTCGGAGGGTCCCCTAGACAGTCTGAATGGACCCTGGGCCTTTCAATGTTCAGAATGCAACTGTCTAGAGAATAAAACTTAAGATTTTCGCGCCGCTCCGCGGCGCAATGGACTAATTGCAGGTTATCTAAACCATTGTTCTTATGCATTTGGTGGAACGCGAATTAATTTAAAATATTGTATGTATTGTCTATGTAATATAAATTCCTCTGAATTATCAGCAATTTAACTAATTAAGTATATTTGCGTAATTTGTAATTCTGATCTCTGATTGGTCGTGACGCAATTTAGCAATTGTTTAGGCGATCGAAGTTACCTGCGGTAGCTTGAGCAGTTCGGTTGACACATTTATTTTTTATATAGAGGTTCATCGGAAAAATAAACATGAGATTTATCGCCCGAAAATCAAAGCATGTAAAATGGCGGATTTAGGCAGATGCAATTTAATTTGTAATCACGCCACTTAACAGAAGTAAACACATAACTAAAATTGTGGAATTCTACCCTGTGACCAAATCATCTTAACGGCAGTTCAAAGACATTTTAACGGATAGCTACAGCCAGACAGATCCTAAGATAATCTAGATATCTTTCCATACAAGCCCTGGACCCGACAGAAGCTTTTTCAAAACAACATCGAAGGCATGGTTGCATTTTGCAAGTGGTTTCTGGGGTAGTGTTTCAGTGAGAGCAGCATCCGGATCTGAGCCCACTTGACAACTTCCTGTGGAGGTAGCTAAACAAGTTATAGGTGTTTAAGAAGAACCTCTAGACCAGGGAGCAGCTAAAGACAGCCGTGGGAGCTGCAGTGCAGACCATCCCGCCGACATGGGCCCGTTAGCATCTTCGTGAGTATGAGGTGGAGAGCAGAGCTGTGCCTCCTCACTTCCTCAGCCGTAACGGAGCCTATCTCCAACATGTGCTGTATATAATATTAAGATGCAGATTTTGCGTTTGGAATATACACAGTCAAGGGCGGATCCAGGGGGGCCAAAGGGGCCATGCCCCCCCCCCCCCAACCACCCAAAATCGGCGCAATTTGACACATTTCTGAGTTTGTCGTAAGATCTAAGCAGTTTTACTAGAAGGGAAGTTTGTTTTAATCAGTTATTGATACATTGAAGCAAGCGAAATTCCGATGAGTTTTCAGAATTATGCGATCAATTTTGGATTTGCCCCCCAAACTGTCAAATCAGACTTTCTGGATCCGACCTATTGTACTCAGATGAATCTCCCATGAAGTCTGATCAGTTTGGTGTGAAAAGCGCTTAACCATTTGTATTTGCCTCGGGAAATGCCGAGAATAACATGCTTTTGCATAGGCCAGCGCAATATTATTGCTAAATGACGTCACTACATCTAGTGCTTTATAAATAATAAACTTTTACATACAAATATATCGCAAAATATTGATTTGTATGCAAAATAATGTGTATCACGTTGATCAGCACATTGTTCTCATTATTTTGCAAATATTCACCAAACAGCCTGCAACTAGTCCATTTAACTACAAATTGTATTACATGCAGGTTAAAAAATCGTGTCGTTTCTCTGCGTATAGGTATATGGGTTATGCTGCTATTTTCCTATATGACTGCGCAAAATAGCTCGCTTAAACATTTTTTACGGCACAGCACTTTTAATTGCACAATAACATGTTTAGAGGTCTGCACCATACGCAGTGTGACGCATTGATGAATTTGCATATCCAGGGCATAAGACTTAAAAAATTGCGCCGCTACGCGGCGCTACATACATATATTTATTAAAAAAGTTGCAGGTCTTGAGCCTAACAAATATTCTTAGTTGGTAGAGCTTATTCCAAATTGGTGTCGTTGGTTCCAAAGCTGATATGACCGTTTGCTAACTCCAGCTCCTGAAAGTTGGTATTGCCCATCATCTTATGTCGTCAGGCTGCATTATCCATCCTTGTAACGTGCCTTTTCAATTTACATTCGTTTTGTTTGACCCTTTGAACGCTTGGGAAGGGAGCCCTGACAACGCTCGGAAAGGGGCCCTTTTGAGTCCCCCTGGACGAAATCCTAGATACGTGCCTACTGCCTGAAGTATTTGCCCCCTCCCGGATGTTCCCAATAACTTGAATACAATGATAGATATCGACGTTAATCTTCAGAACCTCTTGCTTTATCAATTTTACGTCTTATCACAAAATTGCAAATTTAAAGGGAGTGTGCCTACTCTTTTGAAATGTCAATATATTTTTATTACGGTAGAAGTACTGCTTTGATTATTCGGTTCGATAAAATTACCGTCTGGAGCCCCTTTAGTTGAATTTTTACTTATTTCTTTTTTGCATTGTTTTGTTTCAAAATCAAAAACGCATCGTCACTATAAAACAGAGTAGCGAAAATGTTCCTTATGGGCACTGGCCAGAGTAACAATAATGCTAGCGTTGTAAATTTAAGAGAATGCTTCTAGTGCGAAGCTCTCTGGCGACTATTGATAATTGAATTATTCTGCCAGAAGTGATTAGCGACTTTGGAATATCTCACAACTAAAGTGATTCTGGGGAATGAAGTACATGGCTTAAATCCTCAGAAAATTGTACAGAACTAGTGTCAACAAACTCCACATGACCAATGTGAGTGGCACCTCCCTTTAATGGTAAGTACTTTGTGAGAAAACGACGTTTAAGTGACGTGTCATGTCATGCCATTTTCGGTGGGAAATCTTTTAATGAAAAAACGTAAATTTTTTGAGTTTTTGAGCAAATTGCAAACACACAACACCAAACAAAGAAAATAGCATTATTTTCCTAATTGTTATCTCCGATTTGCCTAATTTTGATATTTTGATCCCTCCCCCTAAAAAGTATCGCCAAAAACTTATGTGCCGGTGTTGTACAACACACTGTACTGTTTTAATTGTGTGGGGCCCCCATTGACTGCAAGGGCCCCCTAATCCCATTCCCCCCCTGGGCGAAATCCTGGCTACGCCCCTGCAATTCTATCTTATTGATTTAATGTAAAATCAGTGATGAACTTAAACCAAAGTACCTAAATGATAATAATTATATAACTAAACAAATTAAAAGTTAATACATTTATTGGTGTTGCCTATTTGTCCTAATGCACGTCCTTATAGACACTTGCATGCAAGTTTATTCAAGTTTTAAGCTTATATGCATATAAACTACATGCTTCGAACAGAGGCATTTTGAGTCTGGGCCCTGAATTTGACGTATCGTATCTCAACATTGACAATGCAAATAATTATTTTCACGTGTTGACACAATTTGTCCTTACGTTATAACACTGATTGCGGCATTCCATGACAGATCGACCAAAAACAACTCGAAATAACACCCTATATCTCAGATTTCAATAAAACTGTATCTAAGGGGTTATCTGAGCCGTAGATTCCAGCTGTGACATTTTCAGCCTCGTCCGACAAACGGTTTTTGAGTTATAGCCTCCGGCATTATTCGATTTTGTTCAAATCTTTAATTGTCAAATGGCGATATCTCCCATGTAAAATAAGGAAGTCATATAATCCTATATATCATTATAGTCATCATAAGGCATAGATTAATGTGATATAACATGTTTCGAAAATTCCAAAATTTTGAAATTTTCAAACGAGATTTTACGTAAAATCACGTTTTGAATCATGTGGCCACTACAAATTATGATGTTTTTCCTTGTCAGCATTAACTTAAATATATATGCCATCGATATAAATTATTGGAGATATACGTTTTTCTCTAAATATTTTTTATATTTTTGAATTTAGAAATTATAATGGTCACAGTCACGTATTTGATAATAACTTTGCACTTTGGATTTTAACTTTGCACCGTAAGTGTGTTGGAGAGCATAACTGTACAGCATTAACTATTTGCCTCATCGCAGCTCATTTAAGATACATAAATTGACCCATGCAGTTTGCTCCTTGACTTCAAGGTCCACGTGACTTGAGGTTACCCCGGTGGCAGGCCAATGTCAGATCCGACCCAAAATAACTTCTTCCAAATTTTCTCATAGTTTGAGGAAAATATGTTTTGGGGGTTATCTGGGCCGTAGCCTCACGCTGTTAAATTGTATGCCCCGTCTGTTTAATGGTTTTAAAGTAATAGCCTTAGGCATCTTTACGGTGTTGCGTAAACCTCGATTTTTTCAGTGTGCAACATCTCCCATAAAAATAATATGAGTAATATAAACCTATATATCATAACAATCATCATAAATTATAGATTAATGTGAGATAACATTCTTTGAAAATTTCCCAAATTTTTTAAAATTTTGACACGCAATTTTAAGTAAAATATGTTTTTGTAACTTGAGGTCAAGGAGCAGCTTGCCAGGGGTCATATTATGCATCATTTATACGCCAGTGAGGCAAAATGTGCTTTTTTGTTCAGTTACGTTCTTGCACTTTTACGTGCAAAGTTTATTATCAAATACGTGCTAGTGACATATTTTACATTCTTAAAAATAATAAATAAAATGATTTAGAGAAAAGTATCTCAATATTCTTACCATCGAAGGCTCATAATGTTTGAAGTCAATGCTGGCAAGAAAAAATGTTTAACGATTTTTAGTGGCCACATTAAAAAACTGTGTTTTTAACTTAAAATCGCGTTTCAAAATTTCAAAATTTTTGGAATTTTCAGCAACATTTCATCACATAAATATATGGCTTTTTGATGATTCTTTCAATGTATAGGTTTTGAATGTGGTCTATGAAAATTTATATGGGAAATATCGCCCGCTGAAAATTAAAGGTTTTGAGGCAAAATCTAATAATGCCTGAGGCTATAACTCGAAAACCATTTGACGGATGGTGCTGAAAATTTCACAGCGTGAATCAGCGGCCCAGATAACCCCATCAACTCAGTTTAATCGAAATCTGAGATGTAGGGTGTTATGCCTTGGTCGATCTGTCATGGAATGCCCCTGTTATCAAACATCGTTAGCAAAGAACAGTGATGTGACGATCCCCACTGACCAGTTTTGCACGAGGCAGCGAATCTAGCACCTGAACAACGTGAAAGGATTTTGCACCGGACCTCACCTGGTGGAAAGTTGGGAGGCCGCTTGGGTCGGTTCACCCATAGGTACGACACCAACAGGGCGATGAAGATGATCACCACCGTCCACATGCTGGCTGCGTAGTAGGCCGTAGACGTCTGCTGTCCGGTGTGTTCGGACGTTGTCGTGCGGCCGAGCGACCTTGGGCTGCCCCGGCGCCTCCATGCATAAACAGTTCAGGTGCGAAGGTCGAAGGGCCTTACGTCATTCACTAGTGGATTCCTTCTCCCGATGGGGGGATTAGTTCGCTGGGGGCCTTCCGGGTCTTTGGCCGGGGGAGGGGGATCGGATCTTGAGAAAATCACATTTTATCTAGGGTAGATTTATAACATACTTCTTACCTATGCACAAAATACGATTTCTCGCCGTATTTAGTGCAATCAAAAACTATATTATGGACGCCGGTACCGTTCGGCGTTCCGTCACAAAAACGACATGTGGCTTCTTCGAGCCATTTCCTTCTAATTGCGCTTTATTTTGTATTATCATCTGCTAAAATTGTATATATTTTAGATACAATGCAGGGGAATTCTTACTCTTTTTGATCAACATATGTTAAAAAATAAAGAACAGATGTTCTTTATAATGTCAGCAATTCACTATATGTAATAAGACATAATGCCAATATTACAAAACTATCTTTTCCTGCAAAATAAAAACTTAGTTGTTAAGTGGAAAAGTGGCAGCAAATAAAATTGCACCTATGTCGCATTTGATACAAATGTGGCGCGTGCCGCTAATTCCGCGGGTTTTCTGCCATTCAATGTGTTGTTCTTGTGCAGTAGCGCTCTGGCGTAAACCCGACTGATGTGAGATGGCCCAAATAATTTTGCTCCTGCCCCGGGGAACAATTTTTGACAAAAAATTGCAGAATCAGCACCCAAACTTCAAAAAGCTTTCCCAAGCTGGATGTGTTGGTGCCAATCCTGCCCCGACGAGATATCGTGAAAGCTTGCCACGTTTTGCAGACTGGCACCTTGGATAAACCTAATCGGTTACTGTATTACCACCGTGCAAAAGCTACGTTGGTTGTGAATGAATCGCTCCAGATCAAAATAGCGTCAGACGCACCACTTTCTCTACTCCCTTGGGTTAGTCTTTGATGACGAATAAAAATCATAAGTAGTCCCTAGTACATGTTTTAACCTGTTTTTGCGATTTCATCCGGAAGAGACAGTGTTTTTCCCCTGCTTTATCTTTCATAACGTCGGCATTATTTTTGTTTAGACAATGAAGTGCCACATCCACGTACCTTTCATACTTAAGGAGCCACAAGCAAGTCAAAAATGTATATATTGCTTTGGAATTTTGAGATTCGGCTTAGGCATTGTCCAATGTCCATACTTGGTTTTCCAATACATATTCGTTTTTTAATATTGTTATTAAAATGTGGACACTAAGAAAATATATAAAAAATCACAAAATCGTTGCGTCGGGTAAATTAATCAGTTTGTTTATTGAAATTTGCAGCAGTGCATATTATATCGTTATAAATAAATATTGTTAAAACAACTAAATATATTTTGGAAAGACAAAAAAGGTAACTTTTACTCCAACATTTGGGGTGTCAAAGTTATACTTTTGCCCCCCGACCTTTCGCTTGGGGACCATTTGTCCATTTTGCCCCCTCCCCCCTGGATCCACCACTGAGGGGAAGGCTCTTTTGTGCCCCCTCCCCTCCAATATAGCTTTGTGGATGAGCGCGACAAAATTCACTTTTTGTGGCCGAGACGAAGTCGAAGCCTCGAACTGTGAATTCTGGAGCGCGAGTTTGCAAAGTGATTTAGTGTGCATCTACAGCACGATATATATAAAAATCATTGACCTCTATAGGATGACCTACTACCCAAAAGCTCTCCAGCTTGTGGGCTTCTGTCAAAAATCAATATGTTTTAAACATTTTCACCAAAGCGCACGACTGGCGGCACGAGTCAATGGTGAACAAACTTTAGCTGTACACCAAATGATTTTCGGAAATAGCTCGAAACAAAGCGGGGCAGGGTCTTGTTTTTTTGCAATATTTAAGTCAACACAATAGCATATCGTTTGAGACAAAAATATAAAAGCGGTCATTACATTTTAGCTATATGGATTTGAATTCCGATAGGGCGGTTAGAATCGAGGTTGGCGAAGCGATATCTTCGAAACAAAAAGCCAGATCCGGGATTTATTAAGATATAGCCCCTAAGGTAACTAACTTTATGCAAATGTCGATCATCATAGTAAGCTACCTACCTAGGAAGTTTTGATCCGTTCTAGCTTCCATTCTTTGGAAGATTCGGGGGGCACTTTCGAGGGCCCTCCAGTCAGGGGCGTAGGAAACTCATTTGAAGTTGGGGGGGGGGGCAAAATTGTCAAAAAATATAAGATGTTATAGTCGCCAATTTGGTTAAAAAAACGTTTTTTTTGACATTTTTGGGGGTCAAAAAACGATTTATTTTTCCTAATCCGAGACAGCAATTTCGTAGAACTTGTCATTTCAACGTGTTTTAACATTTGTAATTTGCAATTTGTTTTAAAAAATATATTTTTTTTTTGGCAATTTTCCGACAATTTTAGCTATTTTTGGCAAAAAATGTCATTGTAGGTTACGGACGTCACTAAAATCGGTATATCTCATTTTTTGGACGCAATGCTAAATTGTTTCATAAGATGACGTAAAATTATTGAATGTCGCGAAGGTACAGTGTAGTGCAAAAGGTTCTGTCCGCCTGTCTTCTTGCCTCTGTCCTGTCGGTGCTGCACGCCAGTGGAAATCCAATGCAATTGCTAATAGTCCTCTCCCGCCGGTATCAGGGGCCGAGGGCAAGAATAGTTTCAATAGATTTCACTGCGTGTAGCACCGAAGACAGCACCGACTGGACAAAGTTGACATAGGAACTAAACGGATGTCGCTGCTTAGCCAAAGTTAAATTTTAAGAATACTTTTCTACGCTGGCTTCCATCAGAAAAAAAACATCGCTCCAGAAAATGGAAGTTTTATTCGAATAGAGCACTGAAAGGTTCTACATCCGTTTTCAATCAATCCGTTGTTTCACGAAGGATGTATTCGCCGGGAACATCGTCATCGGGTGGTGTCGATGAATGGACAAACAATTTGCATTTACACTGGTACACCAAAGTTTTCACGTCGATTATCTGCAACGTGACCCGACCGCGCCACCCCACTTTCATTACCCACCACTACCTCACATGACCATAATAGGCTGCCAGCTCCCCGCCAAGTACCCACAAATAAAAAAATCATCATTATGGTCTTACCATTAAATAGCTCCATTTTTAATGTTTAACTGTTTTTTTGTGTTGATCTCTGCTCACTAACTGAGGTGCCCATATTTTGTTCAAGCATCTTCTCAATTCGCATAAACAAATCGCAATTTATTAAAATTAATGGTCACTCCGCTAACTACCTCCACCATAACATATGCATCCAAATTTGATCGCTTGTGCTACCCACGTACTACCCGCAAGTGGGTAGTAAATACCCCGCATCTGGTGGGTAGGTGGGTAGAAAAGTGGCACCTCTATTCAAGTTATTCAGAGAAAAACCAGGGTTCGGATCCGACCCGTCCCCAGGCGGTCGTGGGCTATGTTTCGTAATTTTGGACCAGGTATTCAGACTCAAAAGTTGGGGGGCGTTGCCCTCCCGCTCAAAAAGTTGAGGGGGCAGTTGACCCCCCTGCCCCACCCCCCAGCTCCTATGCCTATGCCCTCTCAAGTGTGCGTTAGTTGCAACCCCTCTCCACTGCGCGTATTAGCTTGAAATAACTTTGGTTAGATACATTTTTTAAGCAAAATTGGATTGCATTCATTTATTAGTTGAGTGCTTCTTCCCACTTCAAGTGTTGAATACGTATTTGAATACGAATACGAATACGTTGCTAACTTCATGGACATGTGATAACTACATTTATGTGGGAAAAGGTTATTTCCCTTTTAACATATCATAGCGCGTCACATTGTGTCATCCACTTCGTGCGTCCCGTTTCAACATCATCTTACCCCCATGCTGTCATCCTGAACTCTTCTGCTGGTAAAATACCTGCCTACAGATGGGCGCAAAGTGACCTTTGTTGTCGACACGCCCAAAAACCCCAATAAACAAACAAATACCTGCCTACAGTACCTGACCTGTTGTATTGTCACAACTCACAAGCAAGTAATTGCCTCCAAATGTCATGGTGAATGCGCTTGACGTAAATGTGACAGGCAACTAGCAGGAATATAGGCCACTTCCAGTGAGCTCGGAAAAAAGAAGAAGAAGAAAGATGCATCGCGATCAATCAACATATGTGGCTTGTCAAGCATGTGTAGGGATCCTGAGACCTGAACTCCCTGATCAAAAAGACTTCGCTACTTCGCAACATCCAATAACGCAACATCCAATCAACATCGCAACATCCAATAACGGATCTAGGATCACAGCAGATCTCACAAGAAAGTTCAACAATGCAGCTTGAATTCCAAAAACCAGAGGATCTCCAAATGAGATTTGCCAACAGATTTATGATCCGTCCGGATGTTGGATTTGACAAGACTACGCCTTAACACGCGCACTGGAGGGGGGCACTTTTGTGTCCCCCCACATGTTTTTCGTGAATATATCGAAAACGAAGCGGTGCAGGGCGGTAGTGTTTGAGCGACATTTACGGCAACGCAATAGCGGATCGTTTGACGTAAAAAATCGAAATCGGTCGGTAAATTTGTGAGTTATATGGATTTGAATTCCAAAATGGCGGCCGGAATCGAGGTCGGCGAAGCGATATCTTCGGAACGAACAGTTAGATCGGGACAATTCAACGCCATTTGGTAGTCAGTGTCGATGTTCATCCCCAAACAGAACTTCATGCACATTGCAGTTGACCTGTGACGTCAGAGAGTTCGAATCCCAAAAAGGTGACATTTGGCCCGATTTAACCTTCATGACCTCGTTTGACCTTTAATATATTGACCTAAGGTCACTAAAATTTCAGAGAATGTAGTTCATTACCGCACCTACCTACCCTGTGAGGTGAACGTTCAGGGCTTTCAACTTTGAGATCTCACGGGGCACTAAAGTGCCACCCCCGCCCCCCCTACGTCCAGTGCGTGTTTAGTGGCATACCCCCTCTCCAGTGAGCGTGTTAAGCTGACCCGTCTACAGTTACTGAACGCTGTTGTATTGTCGCAACTCACAAGCATGCATTTCAATGCCTCCAAATGAACATAGTGGGAATGCGCTTGACCGTAAATAGTGACAGGCAACTAGCAAGAAATATTGGCCGCCCTCCAGTAAAGCTTAAACAAAAAGCAGATAAAATATACAAAATGCAACGCAATCAATCAACATATATGGCTTGTCAAGCATGAACATGCATGTGTATGAATCATGAATCCGGATCCCCGATCGAAAGAACTTTGCTACGTCACAAAATCCGATTACGGCTCTATGATCCCAGCAGATCTCACAAGAAAGTTCACCAATGCAGCTTTAACTCAAGAGACCATAGGATCTCCAAATGGGATTTCGTAGCAGATTTATGATCCGTCCGGATGTTGGATTTGACAAGACTACGCCTTAAGCTGATGCATGTAGCTCACTATTATCTCCTCAGCTCTAGGATCACGTTGAAATCTTCTGGCTGTAGGAAGATACCAAACTTTTCAATCACCGTCGAAGGCTTCTTCGCCCCCTTCGGCAGCCGCAGGTGAAACTGCTGGAACAGACACGCCATGAACGCGAAGAACTCGGTCCTTGCCATCGACTCGCCGAGACAGGCGCGCTTGCCGAGGCCGAACGGCATGAAGAAGTCGTCCTTCCTGAACTTGCCGTCCTCCCCGAAGGAAGCGCTCCGGCCGGAAGATCCTCTGGGTCGCCCCAGTGCGCGCGGTCGTGGTGTGCCGAGTGCAGGTGGAAGCAGGACCGTGCAGCCCTGCGGGATCGTGTAGCCTGCCAGGTGCGCTGGTCCCGCTGCTGGTAAAGTGCGGTACGGCCAGGGGGACGAAAGAGGCCGAAACGCCAGATCTCTGTCATCACAGCCTCCGTGTATGGCAGGCGCGGACGATCCTCGTAGCTCGGCAGCCGGTTTTCCCCCACGACTGCGTCCAGCTCCGCCTGCATCTTGGTCTGTACGTCTGGGAACAGCACCATCAGGAGGATCGCCCAGGTCAAGGAGGTGGACGTGGTCTCGCTCCCCGCGATGAAGAAATCAAGAAAGATCGTCTGGAGGTTGAGCTTGTCGAAGCCGCGTTCCGCCGCGCCTGGGCGCTGCGACTCGATGAGGAAGGCGTCGATGAAGTCGCGAGGGTTGTTCTTGTCCAGGTTTGCCATGTGCTCGGCGAAGCAGCGATCGAACATGTCGGACATCTCCGAGCGGTAGCGCTTCAACTTGTTGAACCCTGACGCCTCCGGGGCGATGAAACGGGCCGACGGGAACAAACCGAGCATATTCTGAGGACCTGTGATTTGGGTGAAGTCGGTGACAATATTTTGCAGCCTTTGTCTGTTAGGGTCATCGTATTCGAAGCGTTGGTTCGCGATCATTTTCCAGATGATGTTCAGCACAACCGTGTTAAAGAGGTTGTTGGCCTTTACCTCCTGGCCGACGCGCTTCTTCAAGTGTTTTGCGAACAGAGAGTACTCATCAGCGATCATGGTGTTAAGCATGCTCTTGCCCAGCCCCAGGTCGCGGAGGTGCTTCATCGCGAAGCGGCGGTGCTCCTGCCACAGTGGACCTTCGTTGAAGAAGATGCCGGTCCGCTTCATGTCGGAGAGGTAGATGACCGGAAAGAGCTCGGGTCTGCCGACCAGCTCGGTCATGTTGCCGGTTTCTTTAATGAGGTCTCCTCCAAGAACATGAATCAGAGGCTTGCCGAATGGATCCACCAAGCCGATGATGTCTGAGTCATGCTCGGTGCGCAGACGGTTGAGCTGCTTCAGAAAGTCGTCAGAAAATGTTTTGAGCAGGTCGAGCAAGTTCCCGAAGATCAGGTAAGTCGGAGGACCTGTGAGAAAAGAAATGTTATTAGAATGTGACCGGTCGAGTGATCTACATTCATCATGTGACCATGAAGTAATTGGTCATTTATAGCTAGATTGCCTTATTACGTATGTTGGTTCTTAATTTTTGCCCCTAATTGCGAGCAAGTGCGAAGTGCTAGCGAGTTTTCACTGAAAACTGGATTTTTATCACATTAAAAACGGCCGACCTGGCCCGGCCTGGCCCGACCCGACCCAACCCGACCGTAGCTCTTTTCAGAAGCTTATATCTTTGTCATCCTGCATCCGATTTACAAGCGGTCTTCACTATCTGATAGCCCCATTCAATCACCTATATCATTGGCATGTTTCATTTCACGTGAGGATCAGCATGGCGCGTGGCACGTGTCGCATCAGGGGTGTCGGAAATCGCTATCCTGCTGTAGCTGAGAAACGGCTGGACTGATTCAGCTGAAAGTTGGTATATGTTTTGAGACCACACTACTGGCAGTGTTGCGCAAGCCAAACTCTGGGTCACACTGCACATGTGCACGTGCACACCCCTGTTCTGCAACTCAAAAACGGCTGGAACAATGATAAGCTGCAACGTCGACTTTCTTCAACATTAGCCTTCGAGAGGTGCATCGGATTCTGAAGCCTTTTGTCCCATCACTATTGGGTGTGTCGTAAGTCGTTTGTGAGTGGTGCTGCGTTAAAAGAACGGTCGATTTCATTATTGAGAATGCACTGTGTAGCGAAAAAGTCGTCCACGAAATTGCCTACAAAACATCGTTGCAATATCGAACCTATATCCCGGCAACCATAGGCTGCAGGGACACGGGCTAAACACAGATGTGTAGAGAAGCAATCCACCCAGCGCATGCACTGTGTGTTACGTGCAAAGTTACTGGCTATACCGGGGCAATAGAACACTGGGTAATCCAAAGTTTTATTTGGTTTATGCTATAAATATACTACAAAGACTCAAAAAGTTACCAAAAAAGTGACGTCAAAAAGCAGATTTAGTATAATATACCAGTATATGGCTGCACATTCCTGGATGGATATAGTCGACAACAGATGGCGCTAGTATTCGCAATTGCATAGTATAGATGACGCTGTGATCAAACTTAGTTTTTGGGCTTTCCAGAAAACTTACTGGTGTTCACCAAATATCGGTATTTTAAAATGTTGTATACATAACATAACTTTATATAGGCACCTAGCCAGAATTTCACCCAGGGGGGGGGGCGCATCGAGAGGGCCCATACCGGAGCTCTGAAAGGGTCCATTCCCGAGCGTTGAAAGCGCCCAGTAGAACGGATGAAAAGGTCTGCTCCCTCCGTACTGGTGAGGGGTCCATTTGACATGTTATTGTTCATGGGCCCTTCTGACGCATGTGCAAATTTAGGTTTTAAAGCAATATTTCGTTGCTAAAATTTGCCTGTAATAAACAAATTGCCGATTTTCGAAAACTTCGTTCATCACACCGCCGTAACGTCAAAACCAAAGGGAGCTTAACGATACAAATGATGCAGCTGTAAGGCGCAATCAAATCCATCCAATGTCCACCCAAAACTTAATAATATTTCCAAACATGAAGCTTTTTACTGCATGTTTAAAAAAACACTGCAAAACCTATTTTGTTCAACATATAAATAATACATCAAATGATTTATTTCGGATCAATTTGCGACGGCAATACAAGTTCTGCGTACAACACGGGTTCTCTAGTTATAAAGTAACTTGTATGCTTCTACTGTGTGGAGGGAGCCTTGCGACGCTATTGCAAGTTGCTGGAGGGCGCGTCGACCGGGAGCTAGTGAATAACCCCGGCCCCTCTGTGCAGTCTGTGGCCTAACTGACTCACTCCGGTGGCTTCTGGCTCAAAATGACTCGTTTGCCTGGGGCCTCATTTGACTTCTGGTGATGCCTTAAATTTAGCCTGCTGATCGAGTTTGGGTGTGTACCGGTGAACGGCATGGCGTAAATAGAGTGTAAGCGTATACCTATACATTCTCACTGTTGATATGTGTTTACCTACATACATGTGCTTTGTCCCCATTTTAGGATGTCGAAATAAATTGATTGATTGATTGATTGATTGATTGATTGACAACGCATAGTGAAGACAACTGAAAAGCATGCTTCGCACAATACGAACCTCCGTGGGACGGATACAAAATTCAAAATTGACGCCCAAATTTTATAAGATTGGTTCAATTCAAAATTCAAAACAAAATTTACAAAATAAAAAAACAACGATTCAAAACAAAATTGATTGAAAAGACTTCCCGGAATTGGTGATCTATCTCGGCAACCACATGTCGCACGAACATAAGGCAAACTCAGATGTGTAGATAAATGATCGGTCCGGCGTACCCATACCCACACCATCACCCACACCATCACCATACCCATACTCACAAAAATATAAAATAAAATTGCGCATTGCGCAAACGTTCCTCTAGGAACGATTAAGCTGGATTTCGGTGTGTGGTTTGAGACCACAACACCAGCAATTTCACGCAAGTCAAACTCTGGGTCACACTGCACGTGTGCACTGCGCAGGCAACATTACTTTACTTAAATGCGCAGGTGCACACCCTTTTTCCGTTACTAATGTCCTTACTATCGGATTTATACGGGCTCGGTCGTCCTTCGCTGTTTAAGGCGTCTTACTGGTTTTATATATTGTTTTGTACATTGCTGGTGTCAAAACCTGCCCATGGATGTTGAATGTGCTTGCCTAAATATTAAAATAGCATTTTGATAATATATTCATCAGCCTTCATCAGCGACTATTTGTTACAGCATCCTACCCCTTAGAAAAAGTTTTGAAAAATGCTATATATTCTTAAAAGCACCGATACCAATTGCGCCCATGGGTGCATTTAGGTTCCAAGGCAGAGAGGTTATTTATTTAACTTTTTAACGATTCAATTCATGATTGATTTTGAAATATGAATGATTCAATCAACGTTTGATTAATGAATTACATTTGGAAAAAGCAAATATTATTTCCAATTCAAAGAATGACAACAAATATTTTAATCGATTCACGTTTTATTCAACCCGCGCTTTTCTGGGGTATATTCTGTAAGGCTAGTTACTGGGGAGAGGGCTATTTATAGCCCCCCCCTCTGATCTCCGGAACTACTGGACCGATCTTAAAAATTAAAACGGCATTAGATAGCCCTGTTACATTTGTTGAGGGAAACATAATATTGTTAACCTTAGGGTCACTGATGACGTCACAGGTCACGTCAAAGACAAACTGTTTGACCGTGTCATAACAAATGCGATAATAAACGCATAATCAGTTCGTAAATCGGTATGGTTCGTGTATCTAACACTTCTTATTACCATTATAATTTTTTACCCTGGGTCAGGTCAAGGTCATCCGAGTTCACGAGGTCAAACTGCAGATTACGGTCATTACGAGTTGTAACACATGTATATTGGTGCGTTTTTCGACTAGAACGCGAAAAATGACCCTAGAACATTGTTTTTTTCCATACAAATACAAGTAAAAGGCAAAAAACGGAAGTGCAATTTGTATGCATGGTTATGCTGTAGAGGTGGTCGAATTTTGTCTTTGAAAGGTTGTAAGTTAGTCATTTTTTAACATAACCTAACCCTATTCCCTGCGGAGGCAGATTCTGCCCCAGGTAGTTTTTCGCCTGCCGCTTCTGAACCGTTAGGCCTAGCGTCTTGAAACTTTTGGACTTTTCCTAAAATTGAATGGCACGTGTTTTGCCAATTAAAAAAATGGCCCAGCAGAGGCGGCTCCAGATTCATGTTTCGGGGAGGTCGTTACGAATGCGGATGGGCGGCGCATACTTCCTTCGTCGTTTGCGGTGGAATAAAAGCGCCAGAAACTATGTCACTGCTATATTCATCATACATACTTGGGTTATATATATTTTGGGGTAGAGGCGCACTCAGGTACATAACGTGGGATGCGATATCCTCCATCAAATTAAGTCCACTTCAAATTAATAAGATGATGAAAGGCGTTCCGCACATGGTGCCCCACGTTGTTTTCTTGGATCTGCCTATGTGCAATATACTAAATTTAGCAAATTACAGCAACAAAGCCTACATGTGACGTTCTTATCGTCCAAAACAAACACAAACAGCACATATTTGTTACAAAAAAAAATCCATTCATTTTTCATTCCTGCGCACGCCTATGATTTTCAAGCTGGTGCTTGTCCCTTTCATATATTTATGACCATTACATTGGAAGCTCAAAAACGTTTCGGGCATGAGAATCGGTCGAATTACATGACCGTAATGACCTTTCAAATACATCCTATTTGTTTTTATTTTTAGCCCCTGACCTTTGACCAAAAAGGAAATGTCGGGGTCCTTAAATAAAAATATTGTCACGACGAATCTCATGGTGTTCGTCCCATCGAAAAGCGTTTCTCGAAATTTCGGGGGGCAGAATCTGCCCCTCACGCAGGTTAACGTTATTCTGGCCGCCCGCAGGGAATAGGAAACGAATGTGGTTTGAATCGAGGTTCTAGCAGGGGGCAGCCCCAACTTTTTTAGAGTACCTACTTTTTACTTTTTAGAGGGTCAGGACTCGGGCCCCTGCTGGCCCCCCGGTGGCGATGCCCCTGGTTACAGCGATATTATTTCAGTATAAACAAATGTGGTCACGTCGACATTTATTTGCACAATTTTCTGGTGTACTATTAAGAATCGCTAAATCGCTTGTTCAATCAGTTTTGATTTGATATGTTTTTGTATTCAATCACGATTAATGAATCAAAAGGTCTGGTGGTGAGCATTTTTAATTCAATGAATTTTGATTGAACGATTCCAAATTCTGATTCAGCCAGCTTAAATATATCAAATATTTACACATATGAAAAGATAAGGAGGGACATAACAACAGTTGATTTTACTCAATGCAACTGCTGATGCTCCCACTGCAACTGCTTACTGATGATTTATTTACATGTTTATGGACACAGGTGCTGGCTTAAGTATGGATAGCGTTAGAACAGATAGATACCTATCTGAAATTCACTAAAAATAAACGTGTTGAATAAGTTTTATTTTTTATCGGAATTTGGTTTGAAATTATTCATTCCCGGAACTCGGAGAGTGACGTATACCTCCCTGCCAACGTATCCTTGTTCACCTGGGGCCGTATCCGCCCCAGTAGGTATTGGACAATGGAAACAATGTGTACTGTTTACTGTGTAAAGTGCGAGACGCGGCTGCACTTTGATAGTTAGTCTGCGCGCATTTTGGTGCTGGTGTTAAAAATGTGCCCCTTGCAAAGGCTTTTGAAAATGCTAAAGGTAATTAAAAACGTGATTTTTTTCGCAAAAATATTATACATGTTTACTAAGCATTATTAGGTTATTACCAAAATCAGCTTGCTGGACGATATTTCCCTAATTGGGGGCGCAACATGACACTTTCCCATATATTTATTAAATTTAAAATTAATGGTCAATTTCCACCAAAATAACTATTTGATAATAGTTATATAAATAAATTAATAGATAATTAATCTATCGGTGTTGCCTTGACTACAACTTTGTGACCCACTTATAGACAATTGCAGGCAAGTTTATGCAAGAGATAAGATCGAACAGAGGCATATTGATTTTTACCGCTGAATTTATCGTATCATATCTCCACATTGACAATGCAATTTGTGATTTTCATATGTTTCGATACAATGTGTCTTCTCTACGTTACAAGTACAACATTGTGATCAAACATCAATTAAGCAATGAATCTAACACCTGAACAACGTGTAGGAATTTTGCACCGGACCTCACCTGGTGGAAAGTTGGGAGGCCGTTTGGGTCGGTTCACCCATAGGTACGACACCAACAGGGCAATGAAGATGATCACCACCGTCCACATGCTGGCAGCACAGACGTCCGCTGCCCGACGTGTTCTGACGTCTTCGCGCTGCCGAACGGAACGACCTCGGACTGCCAAGTGCGCCTCCACAGGGGCGGATACAGGAGGGCAATCCGGCCATCCCCAAACAAAACATTTGAAATCGGAGCGAAATTTTATTTTTTCCGGATATATTATAAAATATATACAATTTTTACCAAATAAACTTCGTTTTAAATCAGCTACCAATGCATAAGCAGGCAGCATCCGACGAGTTTTCAGAATCATGTGGTACTTTTTGGACCCCCCCCCCGCTAACCACCGGTGGCCCCTCCCAAACTACCGTTCTGGATCCGCCCCTGCGCCTCCATATGCACAAAACAAGGCTTTATAGGACACAAACAGTCCGAAGTTCGAAGGTCTTACGTAACTTGCCTGTGCTGCTCTGTTTGTAGCTCAATGATGTGTGATAACAAAGAACAGAAGCCCCGGCATAGGCGTAGGAACGGGGGGCCGAGGGGGCCATGTCCCCCCACTTTTCAGGCTGGGAGGGGGCAGCAATATTAACTGCCCCCCCCCCCACTTTTGAATGATTTCTCCTCCTCCGGTAACCGATTTTTGTTCAATATGAGTGCTTAAAAGTTGTGAAAATAATTATGAATTTACAACCAACGCAATCTCTCGTTTTTATGATAAATGTATTTAAATTTTGTAATATGTTTGAAAGTAAATGTTTGTGATTTTTTATTTGCACAAAATCATTTTTTCAAACATATTAAAAAAAGGAATACTTATTGGAAAACCAAGTATGGACAATGTCCAAATAGAATAACAAAGCAATATTTATATTTTTGACTTACTTAAAGCTCCCTAAATGTTAAAAATATTGATAAAAATGATTTTTCCCCGGAATAAAAAATCTTAAAAGTGATTTTCAGCTCGAATACCAACACAGGTTGATCGGTCCAAATCCGCGGAGAAAAAAAAAATGGAGTGCCTTTTTGCCACAAAAAGATGCCCCCATGGAGGTCGGAGAGAATCTGGATCCGCCAGTGGCTGCCCCCCCCCCCACACTTTTCAAAACGTTCCTACGCCTATGGAAGCCCGGATGAGAGCAAATAGGTGTTGGGTGTCAAGTAGAGCGTCGTCGACGCGTTGGCGCTCGGTCAAATAGCGCATACCCACAAACATTTGTGGCGGCGTAATTTTCACAGGATAGTGGTCAGCCATGAAATAGTGTCGACTCATGCTTCACAGCCCAAGGCGGCCCGCTGGTTCCCAGATTGTCACTGGACGGTTACAGACTGTTACTGAACGGATGAGGGCTGTTACTGGACCGTTAAGGGCTGTTACTGGACGTTAAAGAGCTGTTAGTGGACGGTTAAGGGCTGTTGCTGGATGGCTAAGTACTGTTAAGTGGACGGTTAAGGGCTGTTGCTGGACGGTTAAGTACTGTTAAGTGGACGGTTAAGGGCTGTTACTGGACAGTTGAGGGCTGTTACTGGACGGTTAAGCAGTGGCAGCGGAACGGTTCTGGGCAGGGGGGAGCGCTTCAATTTCACTCCTTAGATTTCACTTCTCGGCCCAAATGTTGTTGACCGGGGTTGGGGGAGGGCGGAGTCGGGTCGTCAGCAGCGTCGCATTTTATCTAGTATAAATTGGTGTTTGCTCAAGATGGGGATGACATGCCCTCCCTTGTTAGATCTCTTGGTCGCACGGTTATAATATATATATAGTATATTATATATATATATATATATATTATATATCCAATCGAATATATATATATATATATATATATATATATATTATATATATATATACTATAAACATATATATATATATATTTATATATATACATATATACATAAATGTAATATATATTATATATATTATATATATATTATATATACATATATAATAAATTATATATAATGTATATATATATATATACATATATAACATAATTGTATATATATATAGTATATAATCTACAAATTATGAACGTTTG
Source organism: Semibalanus balanoides (assembly GCA_014673585.1). Taxonomy (NCBI): domain Eukaryota; kingdom Metazoa; phylum Arthropoda; class Thecostraca; order Balanomorpha; family Balanidae; genus Semibalanus; species Semibalanus balanoides. The sequence goes on from VOPJ01005729.1 coordinate 141,948, forward strand.
ATTATATCATGAAAATGTATGACGTCATACATATGATAGCTTGGATACGAAAGCTGTTGCACACAATAACGACAGACTTTAAGGAAATAGTTCTTCTTCAACATGGGTTTTGAAATGAGATAGCAGTTTTGTAGCCCGTGTTGAAAAAAAAATCCTAACTGCAAGTTTTCTGGACTGAGAAGGCTCTCCAGCCAAATATATTTGACTTTGTGTCGAAGGAATGTGGGCCATAAACAAAGAATGTCAAGCATGTGGGCCTTCGGGAGGCTATATATTACGCGACTACTTTCGAATCTGAATGGCTGAGCCATTCGATTATTTCGTTTGACGTTGCAGAGTGCGCATATAGTTTTGATAAAAATCGATGATGTACGTCCTTCTGTCCCGAATCGGCGCGATGTATGGCTATTATTTCTGACAATATGAAAATAAATTGTATTTCAAAATGTAATCAAATCGTGTTCGAAAAAACAATTTAAGGTGAACTATTTCCTTTAACGCATATAAACTCAAGCTGTTTGATATTTCGCAACAACAGTTATGATTATTAAGGTTGGTATTTATGGCAATGGTTACAGTACAGCTAGTTTGCGGCAGAGTTTGCGTATGACGCAATTCTGACGTCAACAGATATGTCATACTATCGCCGAAGTTTCGGGGTAATGAAACTTTGTCTTCTACATGGGGCCTTCTAGTCCTGGGTCGAAAGTAGATTCTTAGGCCCTTCATTCAAAATCGTGCGGCTACGCCTCTGCGAAAAACTGTAATTTGGTAGCGGTCATGGAAGAAGCGTTTTCAAAGAAGTTAAGTTGGACTAGTATTGAGATTCAGAGCTGGATAATAACATTTTTCAAAGTGTTGGATTCCTAGCTTACAAATCTCTTCTTTAACGTTAAAATGCCTTCTAATTGAGGAAGTTTTGTGTCTAATACAACGTTGGTAGGCCAAAAACAAAGGTGGTGGAAAAATTGCTGCCTTACCAATTTTGTCTTCTTGACTCGTCGTTGTTCAAGAACGGATTCAGAACGACAAATAGGTGGTTTAGGGGCCAAATTCCAGAAATTATCGGATCATCGCGCGCTAGATTACGCTCCCTTAGGCGATTTAAAGCATTTTGTGTTTTCAGTTTAAGTTCCTTGGATTTCCTTTTCAATTGAAAAATGTATCAATTTTCGTCCGATTTCAAGGCTCCTTCCATGGGCAGGTGTGGTTTGGTTCCATAGCAGGTGTGCGGTGCATATCTGCCTGAGAAGAGACCAAATCTGTTTCAACACAACGGCACCAGCCTTGAAAGCGGATAGAATGCACTTATCCGAAATTATTTTGAATGCAAGCGTTATTGTTTTGCGATCATTGTGAAGTATAATTAAATAGTATTAAATATATTAATTTTAATTTCAAGTGTTTTAACATTAGCATTCTTTATGCAAAGTCCCGAAAAGCTCCAGTTGAAGTAAAAGTAGAAATCCGTCGAAAAAAATGGGGTGGCTAGCCAAAATTGGGTCCCCCCACACTTTGAAATTGTTCCCGGGCCCCTGGTGATGCAACTGTCCTGGCCGGTCAGTATAGTTACATACATACCTACTGTACTGTCCAGTGCCCAGTACGTTTGCAACAATACTACGATGGATTTCAGACCACGTAAGACCCCGTTTTTTGTCGATAATTTGTTAGGGAATGGTCGAATCCGAATAACATTTTCGCACAGTATATTTCAGCTCAGGCGCCAATTTCTGTCCGTATAGTCTGTTAACAACAAAAAATATATATGGTACTTGTCATTGACTCGTAACGTTAAGATCTGCTCGGTAAACCCATTCAGAGTGACCTCACAGTAGAGGCTACCGTGACGTAGGTTGTGAGTTGTGACCTCAACAGCACGTGACTACCAATGATGATGACTATAAGACAGTAGGTGCTTTTGAAGGCACAACCTACGTCACGGTAGCCTCTATTGTGGGAATGGGTCTACCGAGCAGATCTTAACGTTACGCGAGTCAATGACAAGTACCATAAGTTTTGATTTTTTGTTAACATACTATACGGAGAGAAATCGGCGCCTGGGCTGAAAGAGACTGTCCGAAAATTTGATTCTGATTCGGCTATTTCTTAACAAATAATCGACAAAAAACGGGGTCTCACGCGGTCTGAAATCCATAGTAGCACAGTTGCAAACGCACTGAAAGATTGGGCAGGGCTGATTGGTGAAAAAATAAATTGTCTTATGGTACAGAGCTAGTATATCACCAACTGATGACTGAGCTCATGATAGTAAACGTCGATCCCTTTTAGGCGAAAAGGCCAGCTATTTGACATTTTACGATGCGACTTATTGCGCGCGCATCTGTCGAGGCGTCTTGCCTCTCCATCTCAGGCGGTAGAGCGCCCATTTGGCGGCCAAGCGCTCTCTCAGGCGACAGAGCGCCCCCTATGGCGTCCAGAGCGCCCCTCAGACAGCCAGAGCGCCACCTCTGGCGACAGAACGCCCCCTCAGACGACCAGAGCGCCCACTCAGGTGGCAGAGCGTCCCCTCTGGTAGCCAGAGATCCCCTCAGGTGGCCAGAGCGACCCTCAGCGGCCAGAGCGCCCCTTCTCAGGCGACCAGAGCGCCCCCTCTTGTGGCCACTGGCCAGAGCGCCCCCTCTGGAATCCAGAGTGCCTCCTCTGGTAGCTAGCTGGCATCGTTTTGTATGTTTTGATTTATCTGTACCCAGACCTCGTCATAAGCCAATCTTAGTACAAAGTAGGTCCCTGCGCAACATCAATGTATCTGGCATTGCATGCCGATCTGTGGTTCGCCGATTGGGGGGGGGTGTTTACATCCGCGACCGTAACTGATCAGTGGCAGCGTTTCCTCGAAGTGTTTTCCCCGATTGTTGATGCTCATGCGCCTGTTCGGAATGTCAAAATCCGTAAACAGACTGCCCCATCAGTGACCGCTGTTACCAAGGACCTGATGCGCTGTCGCCAGGCATCACTGCGGACTGACGGGCGCAGGTCCGATGCATACAGAGACGCGAACCGGGCCGTGCGGTCGGCGATACGTAGTGACTGCCGAGCAGATATAGCCAACCGTATTCGTGAACAGGGCCCGCAGTCTGTGTGGCGAAGGCGGGGAAACGGCCGTCACAGAGGACCGTGCCACTGATGTCTGCCAATGGCATGAATGATTACTTTGTTGGCGTCGGACCTAGGGCTGCTCGTGAGGCGGCGCGACTACAGGGGGCGATTCGCGGATCCCATGAAGATTGCCGTGGGCGGCGGGTGGGTGCGTGTGCCTTTACAGTCTCACCGGTCGACTTAGCGAAGCTGAACTGCATCATATTTAGTATGCCTGGCACCCCCGCCTGTGGCCTGGATGGAATCTGTGTCCGTGTGATTAAAATGTGCATGCCTGTAATTGGTCCAGCTCTGCTTCACATTGTGAGCTCGTGCCTCTGCCGCTGTGCTATCCCCGACGATTGGAAACATTCACTAGTCAGTCCTATCCACAAATCCGGTGATCCCTCCAATCCTACCAACTGCAGACCTATATCCATTATCCCCACTGGCGGATCCAGGGGGCATTTAGAGCCATGCCCCCTAAAGGCCTAAAGTGGCCTGTTTGCCCCCCACCCAACGATCAAGCCTCATAACAAAAAGTAATAATGTATAATGGCTTTGCCTCTTTTCCATAACTACAAGTTCCGATGGAAACCAACAGCAGGTCAATATTACAAATAACAGAAAGAATGCAGTTGTCCAGGGAATAAAACGCAAAATTGTCCGCGGCTCCGCGGCGCAATTTAAATATCGAATATCAAGGCCTCTTCTAAGGAATTTTTAGTGGGTGGATTTCCATTGAGGGATTTAGACTTTGAGTTTGGGGGCAAAAGTTTTTCTCAATTTTGTCAGCGGAAAGTCGTTGACCAGGGGGTGGCGTGACGTCGGGCACTGCCGGATTCAGCTTTTTTGGCGATCTTATTGTGGCAATAAGGTGCCGTCTTTCTTATCCGCGGATTGGTTCCGGTCACTTTTTATAACAAGCTCGATATTCAGTGGCATATCCTTATTATACAGTATATGCATAAGAGTAATACTAACTAAATGATAACGTTAATATCATGCTAACTGTTTCGCCGAAAATTTGTCAGTGGCGGTCGGCTGAAAGACGAAAAAATGTTTTACATGTATTTAAGCCTTTGAAGCATTTGTAATGGAAATTTCCATGATAACGTAGGTACTTAAGTTATTTGAAGCGCCGTTAAGTGGCGCGAAATTTTTACGAATTTGTCTGATAAAGCCCAGAAATATAGGTGGTGCGGGGGATGTTTTGCCTTGTAGAGAAAAAGAAGCTAAAGATGCTGTTCATTCAATTCAGCGTTGAGACGCACCGAAGACGATGCCGATGGCTTCAATATGACGATGACCACCGATGTGACATCGCGAAGTGGCGTGAAATTTGTAATTTTAGGTCATGGAAAAGATAATTTCTTATTGGAACCAGACCGTGATTGGAGCCAAGCCTAACGCAACCTCAATACGTCACACTGTATGGTATGAGCCTCTACAAATGTTGCTGTGCGTTTAAAAGTGCGGTAAAAAAGTGTTAAAGTTAACTTTTTTGCCCAATGATACAGGAAGATAACAACATAACACATGATTGCGTTTAGTAACGGCACGAATTTTTACCCGTACATAATCTAATTTGTAGTTATAATTTTGAAATTCGGCATAGCCATAGTTCATACTTGGTTTTCCAATACATATTCCGGCTTGGTTAATTTTGTTATTAAAATGCAGACATTAAGAAAAATATATTAAAAAAAACACACACACACAAAATCGTTGCGTCGGGTAAATTAATCAGTTTGTTTATAGAAATTTGCAGAAGTGCATATTATATCGTTATAAATCAATATTGTTAAAAATAACTAAATGTATTTCGGAAAGACAAAAATTGTAACTTTAACTGCAACATTGGGGGTCAAAATTATACATTTGCCCACCAACCTTTCGCTTGGGGATCAATTGTCCATTTTGACCCCTCCCCCTGGATCTACCACTGAAGGGAGGGCTCCTTTGTGCCTCCCCCCCCCCAATATAGCTTTGTGGATGAGCGCGACAAAACTTTATTTTTGCGGCCGAGACGAAGTTGAAGCCTCGAACTGTGAATTCTGGAGCGCGAGTAAAGCGATTTAGTGTGCAGCTACAGCACGCGATATATAAAAATCAAGTCTGACAATCTTGATTCAATTCTGGCTTAGTCACGTGGTCAAGAGTGAAAAAAAATCATGGCACGTGACCTACTGCCCAAAAGCTCTCCAGTTTGTGGGCTCCTGTCACAAATCAATATGTTTTAAACATTTTCACCAAAGCACGCGAGTCAATGGTGAACAAACTTCAGCTGTACACTAAATATTTTCGTAAATAGCTCGAAACAAAGCGGGGCAGGGTGGTGGTTTTTGTGCGGTATTTAAGCCAACACAATAGCACATCGTTTGAGGCAAAAAATATACAATTGGTCATTACATTTTAGCTATATGGATTTGAATTCCAAGAAGGCGGTTAGAATCGAGGTCGGCGAAGCGATATCTTCGAAACGAAAAGCCAGATCGGGATGATTCAAATAGCATTCGGTTGCAAATGTCAATGTTCAATGTTCATCCCCCAACACAATTTTGGGCACTCTGCTTGTGATTAATGATGTCACAGAGGCCAAATTCCCCAAATTGTGACATTTTGCAGAATTTAACCTTCCTGACCTTGTTTGACCTTGAAGATATAGCCCTAAGGTAACTAATATTTAGGCAAATGTAGATCACCATAGTAACTACCTACTTAGGAAGTTTGGATGTTCTAGCTTCCATTCTTTGGAAGATTTCGGGGGGCACTTAAGTTCGAGGGGCCCTCTCAAGTGTGCGTTAGTAGCAACCCCTCTCCACTGCGCGTGTTATCTTGAAATTTAAATACATTTTTTAAAGCAAAATTGGATTGCATTAATTTATAAATTGAGTGCTTCTTCCCACTTCAAGTGCTAACTACATTTACGTGGAAAAAGGTTATTTCCCTTTTAACATACTATTGCACGTCACATTGTGTCATCCACTTTGTGCGTCCCGTTTCAACATCATCTTAACCCCATGCTGTCATCCTGAACTTTTCTGCTGGTAAAATACCTGCCTACAGATGGGCGCAAAGTGACCTTTGTTGTCGACGCGCCCAAAAAACCCAATAAACAAACAAATACCTCCCTACAGTGCCTGACCTGTTGTATTGTCACAACTCACAAGCAAGTAATTGACTCCCAAATGTCATGGTGAATGCGCTTGACGTAAATGTACGTACGTGACAGGCAACTAGCAAGAATATAGGCCACTTCCAGTGAGCTCGGAAAAAAGCAAGATGCATCGCAATCAATCAACATATATGGCTTGTCAAGCATGTGTAGGGATCCTGAACTCCCTGATCAAAAAGACTTCGCTACTTCGCAACATCCAATAACGGATCTAGGATCACAGCAGATCTCACAAGAAAGTTCAACAATGCAGCTTTAATTCAAGAGACCATAGGATCTCCAAATGAGATTTGCCAACAGATTTATGATCCGTCCGGATGTTGGATTTGACAAGACTACGCCTTAAGCTGATGTATGTAGCTCACTCTTCTCTCCTCAGCTCTAGGATCACGTTGAAATCTTCTGGCTGCAGAATGATACTGAACTTCTCAATTACCGTCGAAGGCTTCTTCGCCCCCTTCGGCAACCGCAGGTGAAACTGCTGGAACAGACACGCCATGAACGCGAAAAACTCGGTCCTTGCCATCGACTCGCCGAGACAGGCGCGCTTTCCGAGGCCGAACGGCATAAAGAAATCGTCCTTCCTAAACCTTCTGTCTTCCCCGAGGAAGCGCTCCGGCCGGAAGACCTCTGGGTCGCCCCAGTGCGCGCGGTCGTGGTGCGCCGAGTGCAGGTGGAGCAGGACCGTGCAGCCCTGTGGGATCGTGTAGCCTGCTAGGCGCGCTGGTCCGCTGCAGGTAAAGTGCGGTACGGCCAGGGGGAAGAAGGAGCTGAAACGCAAGATCTCTGTCATCACAGCCTCCGTGTACGGCAGGCGCGGACGATCCTCGTAGCTCGGCAGTCGGTTTTCCCCCACGACTGTGTCCAGCTCCGCCTGCATCTTGGTTTGTGCGTCTGGGAACAGCACCATCAGCAAGATTGCCCAGGTCAAGGAGGTGGACGTGGTCTCGCTCCCCGCGAAAAAGAAATCAAGGACGATCGTCTGGAGGTTGAGCTTGTTGAAGCCGCGTTCCGCCGCGCCTGGGCGCTGCGACTCGATGAGGAAGGCGTCGATGAAGTCGCGAGGATTGGTCGTGTCCAGGGTTGCCTTGTGCTCGGCGAAGCAGCCATCGAACATGTCGGACATCTCCAAGCGGTAGCGCTTCAGCGAGTTGAACCCTGACGCCTCCGGGGCGATGAAGCGGGCCGACGGGAACAAATTGAGCATGTCCTGAGGACCTGTGATTTGAGTGAAGTCGGTGACAATATTTTGCAGCCTTTGTCTGTTAGGGTCATCGTAATCGAAGCGTTGGTTTGCGATCATTTTCCAGATGATGTTCAGCACAACTGTGTTAAAGAGGTTGTTGGCCTTTACCTCCTGGCCGACCCGCTTCTTCAAGTGTTCTGCGAACAGGGAGTACTCATCAGCAATCATCGTGTTCAGCATACTCTTTCCTAGCCCCAGGTCGCGGAGATGCTTAACCGCGAAACGGCGGTGCTCCTGCCACAGTGGACCTTCGTTGAAGATGATGCCGGTCCGCTTCATGTCGGATAGGTAGATGACTGGAAAGAGCTCGGGTCTGCCGACCAGCTCAGTCATGTTGCCGGTTTCTTTAATGAGGTCTCCTCCGAAGACATGAATCAGAGGCTTGCCGAATGGATCCACCAAGCCGATGATGTCCGAGTCATGCTCGGTGTGCAGACGTTTGAGCTGCTTCATAAAGTCGTCAGAAAGTGTTTTCAGCAAGTCGAGCAAGTTCCCGAAGATCAGGTAAGTCGGAGGACCTGTGAGAGAAGGAATATTATTAGAATGTGTCTGGTCGAGTGATCCATCATGTGACCATAAAGTTATTGGTCATTTGTTTCTAGATTTCCTTTTAAGGTATGTTTAAACAAACAAACAAACCCGACCGTAGCCCTTTTCAAAAGCTTATATCTTTGTCATCCTGCATCTAATTCACAAGCGGTCTTCACCGTCTGATAGCCCCATTCAATAAATTGTTATTGTCATGGTTCATTTCAAGTAGGGGGCAGCATAGCGCGTGGCACGTGCCGTGTCAGGGGTGTCAGAAAACGTTATCCTGCTATAGCTGAGAAACGGCTTGACCGATTCAACTGAAAGTTTGTGTACCTATGTTTTGAGACTACATCACTAGCAGTGTTGCGCAAGTCAAACTTCGGGTCACACTGCACGTGCGCACGTACACTCCCCTGTTCCGTAACTACAAAATGGCTTGAACAATGAGCTCAGCACCGTCGACTTTCTGCAACATTAGCCTCTGAGAGGTGCCTCGGATTCTGAAACTTTTTGTTCCATCACTGTCGGGTGTGTCGTTTTTGTGCGGCGCCGCGTTCAAAAACGGTTGATTACATTATTGAGAATGCACTGTTAAGCGAAAAAGTCGTCCACAAAATTACCTATAAAACATCGTTGCAATATTGGACCTATATCTCACCAACCGTAGGTTGTAAAGTAGAGGTGGCAAACATGGACCCGAGGGACCGGTCTTTAGACCCAGTCTGGACCCAGTTGGTCCCGGACTGGGTCCCGCCAAGTGACACCGGGACCGGGTACAGACTGGGTCCAACTTGTGTGTTATGCTAATTTCACGCAAGTACGAGCTGTCAAACGAGCTGTCACGCAGGTTTCTTTGTACTGCTGGCCAATCTGAACTGTATGTATTTGCAACTACAAGAGTTAGTTTATTTACACTAAATGTAGAGTGTAGATTTGTGAATTTAAATAGCGAAGCGACATTTTGCTAGTTGGGTCCGCTGGGTCCAACCTTGCCTTGCACCGGGTACAACTCCATTTATGAGTTTTTGAGACCGGGTCGGGTCTGGGTCATAAAAATATCGACTTTTGCCACTTCTATTGTTAAGTCACGGGCTAAACACAGATGTGTAGAGAAACAATCCTCCCAGCGTATGCACTGTGTGTTGATCAGCGTGGCACGTGCAAAGTTACTGGCTGTACTAGGGGTGTCGATTTATATACTTTTGGGGTGGCCCTGCCCCCCCCCCCTCCATGTTGAATTGCCCCTCCCCCAATAGTACCCTCGGCCCCTTCAATGTTTACCCACGGCCACCAATGTTTTTGGCTGCTGGCGGATTCAAGAGGGGGCAAAGCGGCCAAGCCTCCCACACCGTGTCACGAGGTCTATGTCACGTGTCACGAGGCGTATAACTGCAAACGGGCAGATTTTACCGGCTTCCGTACCGCGCTGCGGCTGGTTCCATGGAATATTCTTAATGACCTGAAAGTTGACGATGCTGTTTGTTTATTTTATGATATTGTGTTGTCTGCTATGGTTGATTTCATTCCCATGCTTGAGCTTCGGAAACAGTTTCCTCCATGGTTTGACCGGTCTGCTCGGACTCGCTGCGTCAGAAGGAGGACGCTCATAAACGTAAAAAGGCAAACCCGACCGCGGTTTGCCGCGGTCGGGTTTGCGGGATATTTATATAAATATAAATATATATATATATATATATTATATATAATATATATTATATATATACCATAATTGCGGATATTCATAGCATTGTACATGAACGGGATCAAGCAACACAGGATGAAGGAATACTAACACAAGAAGGAAGCATAGCAAGCAGTTTTCAATCGTCTCAAATTCCTCAATAATTGCATATTAGAACAAGTTTTGCCAATCAGCTCACTCAACAAGTAAAAATAATGGAGGAGGTACCAATTAAATATAACGCATTTCTTTTAGCACTTTGCAACATATGATTCAAATCGGTTGGGAACTGCAATGATGGCTTGTCTTGTGTGGTGTGTATGTGTGTTGTAGGTGTGTGTGTGTGGTGTGTGTGTGTGTGTGTGTGTGTGTGTGTGTGTGTGTATTTTCATCTTGCATGGTGCTGTATGAAGTCTTCGTGACGAAACCGCGTACGGCCTATATGTGTTGCTTTCCTGTTGTGTCATATACCATAATTGTCTAGATATTTATATTATATACATATATATAATTATATATATATATATATATAAATATATATATATATATATATATATATTTATTAAATGTTACAGGCAATGTGAAGAATTCAGGCATAATGCCTGACTGTTCAGGCATTCTATTAGATTGACAGGGATTTTTAGAGTGTATTTTTATTAATCTGCGAATTTTCGCCTACACATATTTATTCTATATTTATTTATCGTAGGGTAGGTTTTCAGCTGGGCTTGGTAGAGGATGTTGTCTCTGATTTTCACGAGCTGTATACAATGTCTATTCTTGTGTCGTGTACTGAAATGATGTTAAATTTTGGTTTGAATACATTTGAAGAAGGGCTGTGCCCGAATGCAAGTGTAAAACAAATATATTTTTTCACTTTGGTGCATTCAAGGAGAAGGTCGATTGAGAAAAAAAAACGGAAGCCCATGAAATTGTTGCTAACAAAAATACTATCTCCCTTTGAACGTAAGCATACGAATGAAACATAAGGTCATCGATGCTCCAAGTCAAATCAAATTCAAAGTTAAACGTTAGCATTATATTGAGCCAAAAGATCATCGATGCCCCAAGTTCACATAATCGATTTCAAAGTTAAGCGCTAGCATCCGATTAAGACATAAGGTCACTGATGCCCAACCAGCTGGGTTCGCAGCACGGTCGCTGACGTCGGGAACTCCGAGCGAAGGCCGGCCAGGCTTCAGCTGTGGTCTGACGACTCTCCATCGAAACTCGGTCGAGACATGTGTCCGCTGATTGCGTTAGGTCAGGTGCGGTGGGTCGTCGCCCCGCACACCTGCCTAAGTGCGGTCGTCTGCCGCAGGCTGAGTAGTGCCATTCCATTCCGGTGACGTGGCCGGACCACAGACCGTTGACGAGGGGTTTTTGCCCTTATTGACCAAAGAGGCTTTCTCAGTACACAAGGTGTATTATGACAAGAGAACGTCCTCGCAGACCGGACAAAATGGTTACCTAATTTTAATAATTGTATACGTCTTATGATAAGTATATTATATAATGATTTGTACACACTATATTTAAGTTAAATGTCCAGTAGGCATGGGCGTAGGAACCTATACTTTTTTGGGGTTGTAGCTACAAACCCAACTTCAAAAAGTGCAACCCCAATGACAAAAGTGCAACCCCAACTTTTAAAAGGAACAAAAGTGCTTCCATGCCTGACATGAGGTTCTGTTAAACTATAAAGAAGGCATTCTCCTCGTTTTTTTGTCCTCTTTCTCACAGTTGAAGTTCATTGAAATCGTGGTTTTATTTGGAGTTGGAAGTATTTAAAATCTCTTCACTTCTGCTGAGATCCGACTGGACAGCACCATGTTGGATGGAGCCAGGGTCGGCTCATTATTGACGGCCTTTGCGGCTTGCGGGAGTGCAACATGGGAATGATCACTGAGCAGTGTGTGACTGCGAGACGAGGTGGTTGCATCACGCGGTGTAGTGTATTATGGGTTACATCGCAGGTGGTAAGCCTTAGAACATAAATCCTGGAATCACAATTGTGCAGTGTGCACATCGTGAAAAATAAGCAAAGCATGATAGCACAACAGTCAGCTTGTAAAATATTTCTAGCATGTTAAAAATATTAAACGACACATATATTACGCATGTGGCAACATCAATCTGGCAAAAACTTTTTATGAGTGGTTGTGAGTGATGTACCTTACTATTTGCTCGAAGTAAAAGACACACGAGCATTTCCAAAGCGGATATGAAAATTCGGGCAACACTGTTTTAGCAAGGACGTGCCGGTACGGAGGGGGTGCACGGGGCCAACCCCTGAAAATACCAAAATTTACCGGCTGGATAAAATTTGATTCTACGTAAGACCCGACCCCCCCCTTTCTCCCATCCCCAGTTCAACTTACATGATGGCTAGGAGGCAGACATGCTGCAGGATCTGAAGCTAGGATCTATGATCCCAGAGGGATCTATCGGCAAAACGCAAGGTTGGATCTTTGATCCCACTGGATCCCACACAAATTACAATAGTGATATTGGATCCCACTGGATCTTTCGATTAAATTTTGCAACGGATATTGGATCCCACAGGATCTCAGTATAAACAATGGAAATGGATATATGATCCCAACGGATCTCGGATCCGACAGGATCCGACTTGCATATTATGCCATAATTATAGTATTTATGAAAAATCTACACTAAAAGGCATGCAACCCATGCAGTTGCATTGACAACAAAATGAAAAGTACTGACAATTACTTACAATTGGTTCCGAATAATATACATACTGTTATAAATGGGCGGAATCTGGGGATCCCAGTGAATCCCAAGCAAAATGTGCCTGCGATCTCGGATCCAAGGCGGATCGTCGACAAATATTGGAGACGGATCTATGAATCCCATGGATTCCATCGACAATTTGTGAAGGTGGATCTATGATCCCAGCAGATCCGGATCCAGATTCCCACAGATCAGATCCCGAGATCCTTTTTGGGGATCGAGCACATGTCTAGACTTAGGAGCGATTTGATTCTACCATGACGTACCCCCCCCCCCCGAGACAAATCCTGGTTACGTGCCTGGTTTTAGGTAAGCACGGAATTTGAGGTCGAAATTGGTAGTTAGCGCACCCATCCTTTTACGTTAACAGCCGCGCGTTTACCCTCGCCAACTTGCTGCTCACACCAGTCCAGTCCTCACTCAACTACGCTTGTGCTACGCCGGGCCCATCGGCTAAACCAAACTGTTCGTTATAGGTATCGGTCATATCGACAATCGGAGTCAAATAACTGCCACCGATATGTGTTCCAATTGCATGCATTGCTGCAAGGGAGGATTCAGGGAAGGCTTAGGATCATGCTCCAACACGACTGACGTCGATCGAAATTTTTACGCATCATGATATTTACGGAAAATGTAAGCACTATTTCAAGGAAGCCTTTGCATTAAATATGAACTTTAAACCGCGGCCGTTGGCGGTGCTTCGAGTCACTTCTTCCGTCGTGTCAGGGGGGGGGGGGTACGAACCCCACTGGAACGCGGCTCCTATGTGATATATATAACAAATACAAATACCGTTTCGAAAGTTCATCAAAAATCATTTCCAAACTGTGGGGTTATTTTTGGGGCACATCTCAAAATTGAGGTCGACAGAGGTCATCAAAGGTCAGATTTTCTGGTTTGAGGACTTCGCTCCAGAAACCCCAAAATATATCGGGAGCTATGACTGCGGTCCTGATGCCGACGTTAGGCGATCTTCTGCCCGAAGTCGCTGAACTTGTCAAGCTCGCTCTCCCCACCCCTGCCACCAGCTGCACATCTGAGCGATCGTTTAGCATGATAAGGCGCCTCAAGACGTTCCTCCGGAGCACCATGTCCCAAGCGCGGTTTAACCTCCTGGCGGTATGCGCTGCGTATGGGAACGAGCTTCAGACGCTGGAGCATCCCAAGCTGCTGAGTGAGTTCATCCGCCGCAGCTCTTGGCGTATGCACATGTTCGGAAACGATCCATGACACTGCTACGGAACAGGTTCACAGATTGAACAGCGTTGTTCGTGGTGGTGTGTTTGTGTCCAGCATCATCAATCACACGCACCAGGAGCATTATAGGCTTGAGAATTGCAAGGATAAGGAGTTGACGGGGAATGTGCACGTGAGCATCTGTCAAATATAGGTATGTATTGAGTTTTCGATAGTTAGTTGACGTGATCATGTTGAGTATCATGTGAGTGATCATAGCCGTTTTCACGACAGATTATTTTGCGCGAAATGTTTTTTTAAAATTATTTTAAAATGTTTTTAAAATTGTTTTCAGTCGTAGCCGTTTTCACGATTAGATTAATTGCGCAAATGTTTAACCCCTCACCCTATGGTTCCCGTAGGGCGAGTTTCCCTTTACGCAGATTAGTCCATCGTGAAAAACGGCACAACTAAAACATTTTTTTAAAACGGTTTTAAAATATTTTAAAACATTTTCGCGCCAAAATAAATCCATTGTATGAAAACGGCTCATGTTACCACAATTGAGTTGAGTTGCATGGAGATAAGTTACGGAACAGGTTATTATAGAGCGCATCGACGCTGCAGCGTGGTTGCAAGTTTCTGTTGTTAGCACCTTTTCTGCCCTGCGGATGAATAGGGCATCGATCACAGCTTCAGGGCAAATTATCAATTACTAGAGAGTGGGACTGGAACTGTGCCCCGCTTTTGTTAAAGCTAGTATATGCGTGATGTCAATGTTACTAAGTACAGGAAAATACAGCAAATATAACTAAAATAAATGTTGTCACCGAGTTCCGGACTTATCTGCATGGAGCGAACTGCGAAGGCGTGGCACCCAGTGCGTTTAAAAAAGTGACTTAAAAGCTGACTAAGTAGTATAATATATATATTATATATATATATATATAATATTATATATATATATATATATAATATACTATATTATATGTATATATATATCTGAATAAGAGTGCCCTATTAAACCAGTAGTTTGTTGTAAACAGTGGCTTGTGTCAGGTAAAATTGAAATCTCATGTATTATTAAATATTTAAGAGTTAAGATTTCTGACAAAAAAAAAGGTGGGCACATTGCGTCAGCCCAGGGACGAATCCAAGGGGTCATAGGCCCACGCCCTTTCACCCTGGAGCGAAATAAATTCACACTAGATATTAATGGGAATTTTCTGACGCACCCGACCATACCCCCTTCACCCCACCCGGTTCAGGAGCATATGGACGAGGTGCATTTTTTTCCCGACGTGCCCCCCCCCTCCGAGATAAAAAATATTGGCTAGCGTGCCTGTGTTCAGCCCAGGTGCCAAACCCCAAATCAATAATTAGTTCCTACCCCCTTGCCAGTAGGACTATGTATACTGTATGTATAGTACATATTGGACATTTAGTTTCAACTTCAGCATTCGGCCGTTGCCCTCCCCAAAACCATTTAATAAAGTTCCACCACTGGTCAGTGGTCACCCCCTAGATGACCTTAGATGTCTCATGTCCGTCAAGTTAGCGACGTATTCGTATGCAAATTCAGTGACGAGTTCCAACATGGCTCAAAATCAGTATGTAGGTAAATCTCACCGATATGTTCACGAATATGCTATCTGTTTTTATATAGCTGACCAAGTTTGACTTCTATCAAATCATCATCAAAGTTCACGAAACGGTTTCGTGAACACCGTACACCGTTTCGTGAACTTTGATGACCCTTAGAGGTCAAACTAGGTCAGCTACAAAAAAAAATGATAGCATATTTGTGATTATCTTTAAGAGATTTACCTACATATTGATTTTGAGCCAAATCGGAACTCGTCGCTGAATTCGTATACGAATACGTTGCTAACTTGACGTACGTGAAACATCCAAGGACATTCGGCCTTTAGTGCGAGCCGCAGGGGGTGTCATCGCTATCTCCGTAACGTGTCCACAGAAACTTAGGACGTCACCCTAGTAGTTAATTCTGGCGCATGTCGTTTGCAGTCGTTTAAAACCGTTCTCGCAAATAACTTTTTAGCAAATAAGATACAACAAATATTTTGGTGTCGTCGTGTTTTCCTTCTCAGAATGCGTCGATTTATACCAATTTCACGTGGTTTAGGTCAGGTTCAAAAGTTTGAAAGTTAACAACCAGCACGGTGCGAGGTATGGGCACGGAGTAGAGATATAAAGGAGGCAGGGAGGCACCACTCCCCGGGTTTCACCATTGCTGAGGGCGACTACGCTTTCAGCCAGGACAATTTCTTTCAGCCAGGAAAAGCCTCTCGGCCGCCCGCTCCAGGCCGGGACCCTAAAAGACCCATTTATACGTTAAAATGTGATTTTGACTTACTGACGTTGATTTAAATATCAATATGTGCTATTTTAAATTGTCTCTAGCTGGTCAAACAGCATACAACATCTAGCTTATCGCTGTTTTGTTTTTCTGACTGGCTTCTATATAAGCCATGACAAAAGCGTCGGAGTGGCGCTTCCTGTATATCACTTCTCCGTGGTATGGTCCTATGGATCTCCGGGCTGAGTGAGTGGAAGCAGATTCAACACAGCTAAACTTTGGTGACCTCTAGTGTCCTAAATATTGACCTGAGCCTAAAATTATCAACATCATTTCGATTCGCCTTGTTTTGAGTTTTTCATGCTGTCTTTTATTTTTGTAAAACTCTTTAACTTTAAGAGCTAAAGATAATTATTTATCTCAAAATAGCATTAACTACAATAGCGGAAGAGGCCGATGGATACATGTGACGTCATGATCACGCAAAATTATCTATCACGCCGCTTCGCGGCATCACATCAGTGGCCTTCGTCATAACGAAGGCCACCACCGTCATCTTCTTTCGTCATCTTCTTTGGTCATAATCGTCATCTTCTTTGGGTTTGTTCTAACACTGAATTGAATTATTTTCGCAATTTTTAGCCTCTTATCCTCAACGAGGACTATATGTTTTGCGTCTATCATGCAAACCCGAAAAATGCGCGCGACGCTAAATAACAAATACCTACTATAACATGAAATCCGCTGTAAATATGTTGTTTATGTATGCTTAAATACACGCATACAAAATTGTGATATTTTTTTCTTCATTTCAGCAGACTCCGTGGGGTTCTGCTTTCAATAATTATTGTCGGTGAAGCCCCTGCGAGTTGGTATGATATAATTGTTATTATTACATATATATTTATATGCTACGGAATAACGCGTTTTGTGTGAGCTTAGATATCTTTTATCACTAAAACGAATTTTCAAAAAATTTATCTGAAGAAAAAAAATCCAGATAAAAAGTGTTTTTTGCCCCGAAAAGGTGCATTTTTTAAGCAGGAATACCAAAATAAGGTGACCGGCCCAGATCAGAGGAGAACAAAAATGTGTACCTTTTTGCCACAAAAAGATGCCCCCCACGGAGAGAGTCTGGATCCGCCAGTGGGGATAAAAAATATTGTGCAACCCCCCCCCCCCAATCGCTTTCATAAATCGACACCGCTGGGCTATACAATCACACCGCTGGGCTATACAATCGCAATTAAAATGGTTTTATGACGTTTTGTCACGATTTAAATCAGTGTTCGGCACCAATGGGACGTGAAGCAATGAAACAAAACGTCTGCGGTCGTACTACAGCCACAGTTTTTGTACCGATCGGTTTCAAACAAACTGGATTTCATAAGGCAGTTAGTACCTAGAATTCGCTTATCACGGATTTGTTTTATATCGGTAGTCGGTATCTAAGGTTTGGTCAATTCGTGACCTCCCCACGCATTATAAATCAACGGGACATATTCAAATGCTTCCCATTCCGAGGATCTGCATGATATCAGTCCAATTCCTTCTGGATTATGTTGTCATGAGCCATTATTCATGATTTTAATTGATTACTTAATTGCAATTTATATTTAGTGACCCCTACATGGTCAGCTGAGGTCATCCAAGTTCACTATTTATTTGTTCGTATCTGATCAAAAAGGTCATTTTTTTAATGACGTAATGAGTTTCTTACACTTTAGAAGCCATCACTCAGTCAAAATTAGATATAATGCTTTGAAACTTTGTTTGAGAAGTATCGATACTCAGTTTTCTCAAATGTATTCCGTTTGTTAAGATATTTTACATTTTTGGTTTTGGAGTTATTTTTTCAACAACAACAAAAAACATTGTAGGGGTCAAAAACACAAAGTTTTGTAAAACTGAGATTGCCATTTGAAAGAAAATTACATTTTCTATCCATGCCATTGTTTGCATTTGGCTGCAAAGCTCTATTTACTACTAGTTTTCCCAAACTTATCGTTTTTTAACCAACATGACGTCACTAAAACGTCATTATCTCCAAACTTCTCAACCAATTGTAATGCAATTTCGATAGCATACGTATAATTATTGTAAACTCAGCTACATACCATTTCAACGAGATCAGCCGCATGTGTAAACAGTTATGCAAGAAAAACCTCAGGGGGGTCGTTTTAGGAGTTAAAGTTTTAGGTCGTAGGGCGAGGGTTAAGTACAAAGTGATTTGCAAAAAAAACCGGTTTGCCCCCCAAATAACCTTTTGCCTTGCATGATCTCTTGGAGTTCTAAAGCTATTGACCTAAGCTAAAATTTGAGAAAACCCAGCGATTACATTTTTCAAGAGCTTTCAAATCCTTCTTTTCGTTTGTTTCCATGTAGCATAGTTCCGAGATATTGGGGGGGGGGCGTGCTGTAACAAAGTCCTAATACGTAAAGTTATGATCTTTGATGACATCTGGGAACCTCAATAATGACTTGTGCCAAAAAAATGATTGTAATATGTCATAACTGTTTCTACTTTTTTGGCGAAGGTGGCACCGAGCAACTCCGAACTCTGTATTGTATAGTGAAGTCCCCTTCATCGACACCACCTCTGTCTCTGTCTGTCTGTCGTTGCAGCACGTAGTGGAATGTAATGCTATAGCCCTCGCCCTTCTATAGCCCTCGCCCCCTGATCAGGGGCGAGGGCAAGGCTGTATAAACCGTGGGCGAGGGCATAAATAGTTGCATTAGATTTCACTGCGTATAGCACCGACGGACAGCACCGATGGCTAATGTTGACACTGAACTAAACGGGTGCGCTTAACCAAAGCTTTTTAAGAATACTAGCCGTTTTCACGATGGGTTTCTTTGCGTTAAGTGTTTTAAAACATTTTAAAATGTTTTAAAAAGTTTTAGTATGAAAGTTTTAGTATACGATATATTCCAAGAAAAATAAAATTACTGATTTAGGCGATATTATCGATTATCAAGAAGGTGTGAAACATGAAATGAGCTCATTACAAATAATGATACAAAATTTGTCCGTTCCTATAAGAATATATGCGTCTAGAGTCCATTCGTTCAGTGAAGACATTACGCATACTAGTTACTCAAAATCTGGCAGCGTCATGGACACAGGTCTGCCTCGGCATGCGCAATAATGCGCTAGAAAACGGATTCGCTGCCGGCCGAGTCCGATTATGAATCAAGGGGAGGGTCGGTTTGTTGAGCGACCAATAGCGTGCCCGAGATTAAAATGTTTCGGAGTCTTCTGAAAAGTTTCAGTAGGTGAAGATTAACCAAACAATTAACCTATGCATCACAATTAACCTATGCATAATTACACAATTAACATCACAATTAACCTTGCATAATTATCTTGCTAATTACCACCAAACCGCAATTTTGTAACACTACTATATTCTTACCAAAATAATGTACAAAATTATAAAGAGACATTTCAAGACAAAATCGTTTTGCAAAAGTTATGTACTTAAGGAATGGATACGGTATACTTAAAACTTTCATACTTAAACATTTAAAATGTTTTAAAACATTTCGGCCCAAAAATAAGCCATCGTTGAAACGGCCTACTTTCTACGCTAGCTTCCGGCAGGACGAAAACAAACATCGCCCCAGAGAAAACTGAGGTGTATTCAAAATAGTGCACTGAAGACACTGGCGGATCCAGAAAGTGGATTTTGACAGTGGGGGGGGGCCAATCCCAAAATTTATCGCATAATTCTGAAAAAACTTCATGCGGATTTCGCTTGCTTATGCATCAATAACGTGAATTTAAAACAAGAACATGTTCCCTAGTAAAAAGTTGCTTAGTTGTTACGACCAAACCAGAAATTGTGTCAAAATTTGCGCTGATTTTTGGTGGTTTGGGGGGCATGGCCCCTTTGCCCCCCCCCCCCCTCCCCTGGATCCGCCCTTGCACTGAGAAGACTGCTACAAGCCGTTTTCACGACGGATTTATTCGCCGGGTGCATCGACATCAGGTGGTGTCGATGAAATGGACAGAACATTTGCACTACACTAGTCTATAGTTGTACACCTCACCCGAAATCGGTGATCTATCACGGCAACGCTAAGTCGCAAGGACATAAGACAAACACATGGATGCGTAGAGAAATGATCAACCCGGCGTACACACACCTACACCCACCCACACGCCTACCATCAACCACACCATCAACCCACACGAATACCCATACCATCACCCACACCATCACCATACCGACCCACAATAACAAAATCAAATTGCGCTTTGCGCAAGCGTCGCTCTTAGGAACGATTAAACTGAAATTCGGTGTGTGGTTTGAGACCACAACGTGACTGGCATTGTCACCGAAGTCAAACTTTGGGTCACACTGCACGTGTGCAGGTGCACACCCCTATTCCGTAACTAATGTCCTTGTCTATTATTTATGCATCAATAGGTTATTTTGTAAATCGGCTTAGACGATATTTTCCAAATGGGTTTTATTTAATGGCTTGGACGATATTTTCCAATATTTATTTCATTTAAAATTTATGGTCAGCTTCCACCAAAGTACCTATATGATGATAACTATATAAATAAACAAATGGGTAATGCATCTATTGGTGTTGCTTATTAGTGTTGCATGCAAGTTTATGCAAGAGCCAAGTTCGAACAGAGTCATATTGATTTAGGGCGCTGAATTTTTCGTATAATATCCCTACATTGACAATGCAATTTGTTATTTTCATATGTCTTGATACAATTTGTCTCTACGTTACAGCATTGTGATCAAACAACAACTAAGCAACAACAACTAAGCAGAGAATCTAACACCTGAACAACATGTAATAATTTTTCACCGGACCTCACCTGGGGGAAAGTTGGGAGGCCGCTTAGGTCGGTTCACCCATAGGTATGACACCAACAGGGCAATGAAGATTATCCCCAACGTCCACATGCTGGCAGCACAGACGTCCGCTGCCCGACGTGTTCTGACGCCCTCGTGCTGCCGAACGAACGACCTCGGACTGCCAGGTGCGCCTCCACAGGGGCGGATACAGAGGGGGGCAATCCGGCCATCCCCTCCCAAACAAAACATTTGAAATCGGAGCGAAATTGACTTATTTCCGGATATATTAGAAAATGTAGGCAATTTGTATTAATTAAAGTCGTTTTAAATCAGTACCAAGTGCATAAGCAAGCAGACATCAACCGAGTTTTCAGAATCATGTGATACCTTTTGGATGCCCCCCCAGGGCGGCGATCCAGGGGGCAATCCCGTTCCCCCCCCCCCCAAAGCGAAAAGGTGGGCCAACATATATTTTGCCCCCCAACCCCAACCCCAAAGATATCCCAGTGACTGCCCATCATTATCAATACGGACTGATTGTTACTATTTTTTAACAGATTCGGTACTCGAGAAGATTACAATTTATCGTTAAAAATAGCTTTGAAGCAGTCAAAATCCAGCTATTCACAATACAAAACTGAAAAAAAATCGCGCCGCTTCGCGGCATCACAGAAGTCTCGCAATTGCTTATACAAATTAGGAAAAAGGAAAATTTATTTAATTAAGTGTCTGGCAGAGGCTCTCCTTGACGGTAATTCCTGGCACCAGGGCCACTTCATACAACATTAACCCTCGCCTTAACCGTTTCCCACCTTCGCCGTCCGGGGGTTGACAGGATCCCCTGTTAACTTCCAAACCAAGCATCATAGAGTAACGCGGTAAGAAGCAGCATGTTGCCGGTCATGTGAGGAATATAAAGGTATGCAATTTTCTAGGTTGCACGTCATTGGGTAAACTTCCATGTCAAGTGAGTGACCTCGACTTGATCAAGTCAAGAATAGGACATGAATATGATGTACGACATGATAATATGATTGGTTTGGCACAAAAGCAAAAGACTTAATTCGAGGCGCCTCTCCAACAAATACGAAACATAAACAACAGTAATGAGCCGCCACCAAGACAACCCCGACCCCCCACCCCCCCCCCCCCCCACACCCGTCCGGTCCGTCAGGTCGGACACGTCCGCCGCCGCGCCAGCAGCGCCGGCACACCAACACACCATCTATCTCTTCCTCACTGCGAGAGGTGCTGCCACCTGCCGGCGGCGCAAGCCCGGCCCGAAGGAGTCACGTCCGCCAACCATCAGCTGCTCGCGCCCGCCAACGGGTACATGGTTCTGCCCGTCTGCCGCAACGATTGAGCGGAGCGGCGCCTTCTGACCGTGGGCTCCAGCGTGCAGGGGGATGACATCACAGGATTCTCCATTTGTAGGCTGCCCAGGGGCCTTTTGGTCTGTCCAGGGGCCCTCCAGTCTGCTCAGGAACTCTTCAACCTGACAAGGGACTGCGCTGCACTGCTTTGTCGCCCTGCTGACATGTTCAGGGTCCCCTCCGATTTGCCCAGGAAGGAACCCCTTTGACTTGCCCAGGCGTCCCTCCGACCTACCCAGGAGCTCCTCTGGGGCCTGGGCTCTGTGCTGCCGGGCCGCCGGCTAAGGGCTCATATGGCATTTTCAGGGCCTTTCAGATCCACACAGGGGCCTTTTTCAGTCTCGTCCGGGGCCCCTTCGACCTGCACAGTGGCCCTCTTTCGTGCTGACTAGGGGTTCGTTCGGCACGTTCAGGGGCCCTTTCGGTCTGGTAGGTGCCCTGCTGACAGGAGCGCGTTTACATAGCAACTTTAAGAAAACGTGTACAATTTGCCACTAATAGTGGAAAATGAAGTTCTTTCACCGTCACACCATGATCACGATTACCCCAGTAGTCAGTTTACGTCTGCTTTTATGTAATTCACATGATCGAATGGTTGTTGCAGCTTACGTTATTACCATTGTTGGCGTTGTTCCGTGTATCATACAGAAATTCCACGTTAAGTTGCCTGGTCGCGAAATTAGTGCCCTTAACGTTGACAAAATTAGGCTCCTTCCCAATGTTTTCAAGCTGCCTATTTATGGCCCCATACGGGCCGGCGCACGACCCACAGCTTGATATTACGGCACCGCACGTACTTCTTAGATTGGCCTGCGCACTTGTACTAGCAGCATGCAACATAATGTGCGACAAAAACTAATGACAGCGCGGTATTTGTGGAAAAATTTGTGTTTTGGGTGGTGTATTGAGGTACCGGTATCATACATTCCGAATTTTCGCAGCTCTGAGTTCTTATTCGCGAAAAGCAGCAACTTAAACGGAAAAGATATATCGTGCGCAATGGTAGCATATCGCTATTGCGCCAAAGACTGTTAGCTACCAAATGAAGGTCAAAGCCGGAGAAAAATTACTCCACTCTTGTTTTGGCTGCCTAACAGTAATTATAAACACTATTTCAAATACAAATGAGCAAATAAACTCTTACACCATGTCTGAGCAAATTGAACCAATCACAGTCTGGTAGTGTAGCGTGACGTCTACATACAACAAGCCTATTGGGAGAGTTAGGGGAAAAATAGTGAAAAATAGTGGAAATTATTATGCTATGTAAACAGCCGTTAGTGTTAGGTACTCGTCGATTATGCCCCGAATATCTATCAGTTTCTGCGTAGGACCACTTATTACTCCAAAGTCCATCAAAATGTCAACACACGTCCACGGCGTACCCAGCCTAGTGTATTCGCTTACTGTCGATTTGCTCGCAACCAAAAGCTCTCAAATGGATCTTCGTTACGCCAGCTGCTTCATCACATTAACAAAATCATCCAGAAGGTCAAGGGTTCATCACCGGGACGAATACGACATCTTGTTTAAGCCGGGGTGACACAAGTGACTTCGCTTACACGGCATTTGCTCGCAAAAGGCTCAAGTGGAATTTATATCACGCCGCTTGTGTACTTCAATGAAATACCCAGAGTCCAAAGGTCAAGGTATCACGCAGACGAACGACATTTGTAAACGTGTACAGCTCTAGTGCTTTTTCGTTTAACCAGTTCCGATTTCCTCGCAATAGGTATTAAAAGAATTCATCGTGATGCTTGAGTCAGGTGACAAAGCGCACATGCATGCTACATAAGCGGTGTACAAACACCCAGTCAGAAGCAGTGAGCCATCTCATATTCCGGACACTCGGAAATATGTCATGCTATTCGGTGCTTCCGCATACGACACGCGCACAAAAGTTCAAAATCTTCTGAACGCGATGCAACTGCGTTTCGCCGCAAGTCCCATGGGACTTCCCATGGCCATGGGTGTATCATGTATGTATACTCCGACATGTAATATCGCACGATAGAGATAACAAGGGCCTGAACGATAGGCTTCGGTGCACTCTTAGGTATTACACGTCTCGCGTGGTTGAGCGCAATGAGGACACCATTGCATTTGCGGGTCATCTCATCAATGTGTGACTGATGGTTCAAATCCCTGTCAATAATGACACCGAGGTTTCTCGCCATTCTACTGTCATTTACAGTCGCTCCACATAAACTCAACTGCACGGCCGCGCCACGGCGGGCATGTGTCGCAGTATAGCGGGTGTCCCTAACACGATCATCTGAGTTTTATGCATATGCGTCACGGACAATGAAAAGCAACCAAGAGGCCGAAGGTCAAGGTCACGGAGACGAATACGACATTTGTAAGCCGGTATTCAGCCTGGTGTTTTTGTTTACTGTTCGATTTGCTTGCAATAGGTCTGCAATAGGTACATCGGCTTAAAAATGTCGCATTCTTCTTCGTGACCTTAACCTTTGACCTCTAGTATTTTTCTGCCGTGACGCAAGCTGGCGTTACGACAACTCGTTTGATACTTATTGCGAATAAATCTAGCTATAAACGAGGACACCAGGCTGTACACTGGATTAAAATGTCGTATTCGTTTCCGTGACTTTGACCTTTGACCTCTGGGTTAATTTGTATTAACCGTGACGCTAGCTGACGTCACGTGACGACCATTTATTTTGGAACTATTGCAAGCAAATCTAACTGTAAACGAAAATACCAGACTGTAAATCAGCTTACAAATTTCATATTCGACTCGGGGTGCACTTTTCTTGACGGTGACGTAAGCTGGTGTTGGTGTGATTATGATTCATTTGAGGATTTTTGCGAGCAAATCGAATAGTAAACAAAAACACTAGTCTGTACACATAGGCGTAGGAGCCTATGGGCCAGGGGGGCAACTGCCCCCCCAACATTTTCGGATTTTAACATTATGCCTATGGACGTTGCATGAGCAAGAATCGACATTTTTCAAAATGCATTCCCCCCCCCCCAACTAAAAGATGATCTACGCCCCTGATGTACACTCTTAAAAGACGATAATTCTTTGTCTACCTATTTTTAGGACATTTGTGTAAAGTTACTTCTTATCTGTATTTTTACTGTTGGTATTACCTGAAACCACTGTTAGTATTTGTACCTCAATCTGTGTATTTCACCTAATCTTGTGTATTAACTTCAAAACAGTGTTTTTTCAGTTAGCCAAAGTGTTGCCAGATATGGTGACCTAGCAGAGTTCACTGTTGTGTATTTCCAGCCCAATCTGTGGTTATTCACCTCATTCTGTGGTTATTTCACCTCAATCTGGTAGTATTCACCTAAAAATGTTGCATTTTAGCTCAATCTGGGTATTTTCACCTGATTGGGAGGGGGGGAGTCACTCTTGCCACCTGGTGGGGACATCTTCCCACCTGGGAGAGGGCACTCTTTGCCACCTGGGGGCACTCTTTGCAACTGGGGGCACTCTTGCCACCCGAGGGAATCTTGACCTTGGGGCACTCTTGCACCAGGATGGGGGTGCTCTTCACCGGGAGGGAACTCTTGCCCCCCGAGGAGGCACTGTTTGAACGCGGGGGCACTCTTATACCTGAGGATACTCTTCCATTTGGGGGAGAGGGCACTCTTCCCCACAATGGGCACTCTTGCACCTCGGGGGGCACTCTTCCACTGGGCACTCTTGCCACCTCGGCACTCTTGCCACCGGGTGGAGCACTCTTGTCACGGGGGGGGAACTCTTGCCACCGGAGGAGCACTCTTGCCACCTGGGTGAGGGGTACTCTTGCCATTTGGGAGGGGCACTGCTTGCCACCTGCCGCGGCTTACTCTCCACTGCGAGCGTACTTCTTCCACTCGCGAGGGGCACTCTTGCCACCTGGGGGGCACTCTTGCCACCCGAAGGTCACTGCTTGTCCCCACTCGCATCATTGAATCCATGATAAAATGCAATCAAAGTCAAGTACTTCGTAAAACTGAAAGAAATCACTCATCGCAAAGGCTTGAGAAAGAAGAAACATACAAAAAAATTCATTACAGCCTGGCAGCCCTGGAACATCTTGAGTCAAGGGCATTACTATTTTTAATTTGGAGGAAAAACATTATAAAGCGCCTACTGGATTCAATGAATTATACTAGGACCGAAAAGCTATATACTAGAAATAGGAAATGGCCAGTCACAGTTACAGAAGATATACTAGTTTTACCACATAAGTACTCGTTTTTACCACACTAGTACCGATAAATAGGTAGATTTGTAATACACTACAAAGTTCCCCCAAAATACCAGAGAATTAGGTGAAATACCAGACAATGCGCAAAATACCACAGAAGAAGTTTTTTTCCACAGGGAAAATTACCACCCGTCTTAAAATGCCATATTCGTCTGTGTGACCTTGACCTTTGACCTCTGGGTAAATTTGTATTGACCGTGACGCAAGCTTGCGTGATTAAGATTCACTCGGGGCCTTTTGCAAGCAAAGCGAACTCGAACTGTTACCGAAATCACTGGGGCGTACAGTGTAAACCAGCTTAAAAATGTCGCACTGGTCTCCGTGACCTTGACCTTTGACAATTGGACAAGTCGGATAAATAGTTCAATTGCAAAAGTTGGGCGCCACATAACCATTGAGTTGAGGCGCCCTTAAGCCCAAATCATCATCATCAATTGCAAAAGTGGCGGCTCTAACAAAAATGCAAATTTGGTGAAAGAAAATTGCACCATCCAAAATCAACAGAAATAGTCTTTTAATTGCCAGTTGGATTTTTAAGTTGTAAAGAATATCATTTTTACAAATGATTACTGATATTTTCCCTGTCACAAGCAGCATGTTGGGCACTTTTTCGTATCAAAGACGACATTCCATGTTTCCACAGGGATGTACGCAATTTACGATAAATTAGTGGTAGCGTGCCTGTAAGCTTATGGTCTTCATTTCGCCGCAGGAGTACCGCTCCTTAGTGACAAACTCCGGCGAAACTGACGCGGGTTACGCCTTCGTGTTGTTTGTGTGTTGTGGTTGTGTGTGGGGTTTACTGCGTTTTTCGAGCCATATTCTTTGAAACAAAACATGGATTCATCTAAAAGCTTCAGAGAGGACATTAGCTCTGATGGAGCTGAAGGGAAGAAAATGGAGAGCAAGGAAGGAATATGGTTAGTGAGCTGCGCCATAAACGTCGTGACCCTTCTTGGGATGTTTTCAAATGTGATAAACCAATTTTAAAGAATTGCTGTTCAATATATGATGAGGGAAGAACATATTTCAGAACATATTAATTTTCTCCAAGCAAGATCGTATCATGTATAATGCATCTCAGCAGATGAACATCAATATGTGGAGGTTTTCAACTTGATTCCTCATTGGCATCCAGGGTCCTAGGAGTGCTTTGAAGCCAGGTTGTGGAGTTGAAATTCAGCCTTAAAATAACTGTAGATAGTGGAAAATTTAGCCTTCAAAACGTTTGTATGATGTGCAGTCTTTCAAAACTCACCCATCAGAATCATCTGTTAACAGTAAGAGCCTAAGGCTGAATCACAGTCTTCACTCAGCTGTGTGAAGTAGATCCGGGTGACTATTCAAATACATTGATCAGAAATTGCAACAACTGCATGGTGAGCATGTTGCAGGAACACAATATCAACTGATGACACAAACCATGTGTCTCTTAATTATGCCAGTCAACAGGAATTGCGTGATTGGGTGGTGAGGTCAGGACTAGCGCAACAAGCTCTGCTTAGCACTGGGTCGGGCCCTGACCTCAAAAAGCCATCCATACAAAATATTTGGACTATGTTTATTTAAAAAATGTGTTTAAATAGGCACCCTCAGGCATTCACATACATTTTCTGCAGCTGCTTAAAGGGACACTGTCTGTTCAAAGTAAAATTTAATATGTTAAAGAACAACCAGATTTGATAAGCACCATGAAGTCTGTTTTTTTATTTGTGTCCAGTGGCCCAATATCATTGTTCAAAGTTCAGTTTTCTTCTAACCAATGAACTTGACCAGTCTGTCGTCACTACGTACAAAATCAATTAATTGCATCCCTGTGCAACAATGACAAATAGTGATTTACACTTTTATTTGAATGAATTTTGTCTCAAGCTTCTATGATAAAGTTCTACATGTTTTTGGTATAAAATTTGGAATTGAAGAATTTCTGGGATTAGAGCTGTAGTGTTTGCTAAACATAGTTTTGTCTGTATGTTTACCCATACCACCTGTCTCTTGCATGATATGAGCTAATCATTGAGGTTTTTATGCCAGCACATTCAAAAATAAGAAGAAGTTTTGAAGTTACATGACAGATAAAGCTCAGACTCGACTTTGCATTGTTTCATGGTGAACTTTTGCAGTATATCATTTTGTCATGTCGGTTTCACCCTTGCTTTTTCTAGCTTTTGCACTTCATCGTTTCCTCATGCAATCTTCACTTGATTTGTGCATTGAATTCAACATCAGTACATTATATTTTTCTCATCCTTCCTCACTCAACTATACTGCTTATTTCCTCACCATAACACCTGTTGCAGCAGTGGCTGAGTGGATCAAGGCAATGGTCAAAATAGTGAAATTTTCCAAAGAAGCCCTGCCCTGGTTCGAAAAACCCTGCCAGGCAGCTTTTTTGCCATATCACATTTTATCTTTTAGAAGACAAAGTGAAACACAAACATAGATGAAATTTCCCAGAAAAAAATATAACTTCAACAGTCATTGTTCTCCTGTGCACGAAGCTCATAATATGTATCAGTATATAACATGCTAATGGTAAATACCTGTAGTGTGTACGCCAGAGCTCGGTGATATTCCAACAATCATACAAACATGTATGCAATATACATCATAGGGGATGTCACACTCCACTGATGATTTGCACTCTGGCTACTCAGTTATTTAACCTGACTTTAATTTGTTCCTCCAGAAACAACTATTTGCCTCTCCACAGCTCTCATTTTTGCTGGCATCCCAACATTATTGTACTGTTCTGTGGGCCACCGGCCATATGAAACAGTCCATTGTTCTGAGTTCTACACTAAAAAATGATGATATATGACCTGAACTGTTTTGCTGCAACACAAATTGATTGTTATCTTCAACTGCTGATGGGGAAAGCATAAAACCCTGAAACCCTTCAGAAATAGACTATCTTGATTGTAACCCTCCTTTTGAAGCTCCAACGTCTTTTCCCTGATGTATTTCACATGCATCCTATGAGCACTTTATGAACAATTTAAATTGATAAATATTGATGTGCCTAGTAAATGAGTTTCTGTGCTGCCATTGATCATATTGCTTGGTGGAACATGAACGTACATTTTTGGTCATCTGCTCCTTTGTTTGGGATGGTATGCAGGAACATGTTAAGTGGTGCCACATGCTGATGCTTCATAACACTCATCCAGTGACCAGTGTATTAACTAGAGAGAAGCTCGACTTACGACGGCCCAGTGTGACATTATTTGTGACCCAATGTGACTATTTATTGGGAGTGACTGAGCAGCTCAGTCACTTATTTACCTTACCTTCACCAGAATACCTACCTTCACCAGAATAATAAGTACCTAGCTGCTAGGTACTTATTATTCTGGTGAAGGTAAACACTGCAAGACTGGCATTGTTTCAAACCTTCAAGAGTGACAAAGCAATGCTTAAGGGAATTAAAGTATCCAAGGCTGCTTTAATTTTAATTATCAGTCGATTTTTATAATGAACCATGTTTTATATGGCATTTGATACCAGTAAGGCGCCGTAGTTGGCGATGAACGAGCGAGCGCGAAGGAAATGTATGGTGAGCTTCAACTCGATCGGGCAAGTAGTTTCTGAGATACAAAGAGGGTGCGGACGTGCAGAGGCACCCACCCCTGACTTGTGGGAAAGTGACGGCTGAAAGGTCTCTAACCTTGACACCAAATTGGAAAACAATCTGCTTAGCCGTTCCTGAGATATGTAATAGGGGTGCGCACATACAGAGCCGCCACTCTACCTCTGACTTGTGGGAAGGCGGCTGAGAGTCAGAGGTCCCTAACCGTACTCCAAATTTGAACACAATCGGCTCAGCCGTTCCTGAGATATAGGATAGGGGTATGCACGTGCGCACGTGCAGAGGCACCCTACCCCTGAGTTGTGGGAAAGTGGTGGCTGACTGCCCCCTAACCACACACAAAATATGCACACAATCTGCCCAGCCGTTGCGGAGTTTTGCGAGAAACACTTATAACCCTATTAGTGGCAGGGGGGATTTTGCCTACCCCTCATGTTTTTCTTGGATATCTCCGAAACGGCTATGAGTAGGCTTATGAAACTTTGGGACTTTTCCTCAAATTGATTTTTACATCTGGAGTCAAAATTTTGAGTTTCTGACTTGAACAGAGGCGGTTACAGGGCGCAGTTATGGGAAGCTTTTTCGACATTTGCGGATAATACGGAAATGCGATCTTCACGGATTCTTCCTAACTGCCTCAAGTATGAAGAAGTTGCATAGGTTTACGGCGATCGAATTAAGTTCAAATTAGTTGATGTTCATGATATATAGTATTTTTACGGCAGAGGCGGTTTCAGGTACTTGAAAAGGGGGATTTCCAAAAAGTATGAAAAAGCCTAGCTGGCAGCAAAAGCTATGCAAATTGTTTATAGACTATGAATGCTTAAGCTAAGTTTCGTTCTCCTATTATTTGCATAATTTATTACATCTTGAGTTTCAAGGGCGGTTGAGGCACAGAAAAAGGGGTTGACTTGACGATGGTGAAATAACGATATACAACGATTACGCCGCAATAAACAGATCTTTGAGAATTGATCGACGCAATTATGAAGTCCAGAGGAAATTAAAGGCATTAAGGCACTGGAGAGGAATCAAGGCATTTATTGCAGAGCGCGTCAGGAATCGAAAAAAGGGGCTATATTATTGCAAGGAAACTATGATGCATGGGCCTACAAGGACATACCATATTACAGTTTCCGATGAAACGCACCAGGGGGCTCTCTCTTGAAACATTTGATCGAGAAGAGGCGATCCAGGTAGGGGTAAAAGTGGACACTAAGTTATTGAGTGCAAATAAAATAGTCGATTGTTGACTAGGTAGTATTGAAGTTAGCGTGATTTATTCCTATCAAAGGTCTTGCCTTCCAAATGGGATCCTGGAACGCCTATGATGATTTTGCAGCATTCAAAATGAAACTAATCTATGAACCAGTAACTAAGATGTAATATTTCGTTGGTAGCAGCAGGACTACGGTCCGTATTTTGTTATTTTTGCTCCTTTTTTCGTAAACCTGGCACCGCTATGGACAAAAAGTATGCTTAACTGTTTATTGGTTGATGTACAAATAACGAACTATTACATTAGTCCAGCACAAAGGTCATCAAAAAACGTTTGCAATTACGGCCTTTTACTTCGCCCCCCCCCCCTCGCCCAATTGTGACCTGCACACTGCCTTATCGATTTTTAATTTTGAAAAATCGTCATTTACACATCAATTTCCTACTCAATATCTATGAGCACTGTTGGTTGCGTTAAATCGGTTTGATAAACATGGCAGCTGTGTTGGAATCAAAATTACTCATAATTTTTTGTAGTTTTGGCCCCGGTTTCCTCTATTTAAGATTGATAAAATTCTGTTTTTTTTATTAGAAATGTAGATCGTGTTAAGGGGAATCGACCTACCGTTTGAATTTTTTGAAAATCGGACGGGTAGATTCCTCGAGATCTCCGGGGGCAATAAGCGACCCCCCACCTGCACTAATAGGGTAGAGCCGGGAGCCCTTCTTAAATAGAGTTAACACCCTACGCGAATGTGCCACGCGCAGTGGTAGTCACCACATGAGTACGGCACTGGTCTCAAACAGGTATGTGGATGGGGCTGCTCCAGCAGAGAAGCCGTTGTCCAGCGACGGCGGTTAGAGATATCAGCTTCTCAAAAGCTTCGCCACGGGTCGGGCCGCTCATATTTATATTTTCCCATGTACCATGGAAGGACGAGCGAGCGCGAAGCGCTCGCTCGTAATGATGAATCTATATATGAGCTCATATCATGCTGCCCAAGTCTGAGTATTTTCCCCATGCTTCAGAACGTCAACATTTGTCATTGACCAGCTCCGCTCTCACCCCTGGCCTGGCTGTCGTATGCTAATTGATGGTGTCACACGTTAAAAAAGCAGACGGCCGGCCGCCGCCGCCCCCTGGTGACGTCACAGGGGGTGTAATGACGTCCGGCTACTGCGGACCTCAGCCGCCCCAGTGTACAGACTGACATCAAATGAATGGGCCGTGCAAACAAAGGTCGTGGACGGCGTCCATCGCATGAGTCATCCGGGCGGGATGGCATGCCTGCAGGGCGGGATGGCATGCCTGCAGGGCGTCGCCAGAGGTGGTTCAACGAATGGGTTTTCGCGTGGGTGTAAACATTTATTGACGTCTGCTGGCTGGAATGACTAAAGTGTACCGAAAAGCTCTCGATAGTTATATGTATTCCAATCGGGAGAGAATGTGGAACTGTATGACTTGTTTTGGTTGGTTTAGGTCGCATAGCCTGACTGGACCCAGGCGGAAACCGTAACACCAGGACCGAAGCCAACTCCGATATTGTCTAGCTGGTTCCACCACTGATATCCTCCACCTTGAATTCACCCCCGGTATTCTCCACCTGGATCCGCCTCTGCTTCTGTGTCTGCCGTGACCCGCGGTGTTCTGGCGGGAGTTCTCACGTGGTACGTCTCTGCACGGCTGAGTGCTCGCATCGCGGCCGCGGGCACGATGGCTGGGAGCCATGTGGTGCCCCCGGGCCACGACACGGGGCTGGTTCAGTGGGAGGGCACGCTCGTCTGTGGTCACTGCTTCTGCCGCCACGGATTTGTGCCTAGAGGCTCTAGCGGTGCCGCCGTGGTGGCCGTCGGCTACTTGGTTTCAGTTCACTTCAGGTTGTCACATTCTGTCGCTTTTAATCGTGTGGTATAATATTATGAATTGTTCATGCAATCTCTCCCGAGGTTTGCTACTGCCAGATGAATGGCTTGCTCGTATGTTTGCTCCTTGCGGATGTACCACCAGCCTGGAAGGGAATATAGCACCTTGGGAAAAGTATGTAGAATGATGGAGAAGAATGCCCTGATTACGGTCCTGGCATCATTTTTGCGCAGAAAGTTCAGAATTTGTGTGTGAATTGAAATAGGAAAGTGTTAATGTGACGCTCACAAGACAATATTGGGGGCGTCACCAGAGCGAGTTGTGAACGTCACAGGAGGGGTGCCGTGAACCGCACGAAATGGGTGCACAATGACCGTGTGAAACGCGACTGGCTGGGTCACCCGGCGCTCGCCGGCGCCGGGGTAGGGGACGTGGGGGCCGCAAATACGTGAGACAGTGGAGTAACTCTTATCGACGTATGCTGAAACGTCACTAAATTTGTCATATGCCCAAATGACACGATAAGGCCACACGGTTTTTGCGTTCAAACTCAGCAAACTAGGTCGTTTTGGAAGGAAAAATTCAAAGATTTAGAGGTTCTCAGTACACCCGGCAATCTGGCTATCTCAGTTAAAAACTAATGTTAAAGGTGCTATATTCCCTTTAATCAGTAAAGACGTTATATAGTTGTATGGTTGTTATAGTCGGTAGTTCCAGTTTTCAGTCGAGGGTACCGTCTGCGGCTGGAATGGTCGGCTTCTGTTGCGCCCTGATATCTTGATTCTGGCCGGCATGTGACCTTAGTTGTCGGCCCGCCCTTAAACCCCAATCATCATCATCATCATGATATCTTGATTGATACAGTGGCTTTGAATATGACCTTGTAACGTTTGTATCGCTGGTTTTGGTTTGCTGGTCGTGTCTCGGTGGATACACGCACTTGTTTTGGTCAGTCAGAAAGTGGTTTCCAACTCATGAGCGTTGAGTGGTTCATAGAGTCGGTTGGTATTCGTCGCTCGCCTGGACTTTGTGGACGCGAAGTCGTTAGATGCAGTCATCTTGTGGTGCAGCTGTTGGTGAATTCTGCTCGCAGCTATGGTGGGAGTGCCGGTTACTGAACCGGGTGGGCATGCAGACCTCACCCCACCCAGCGAGTCGCAGGGCAGAGCCGGACTCGTGAGACTACTCAGGAGGCGATTTCTCTCCTCGAGGCGCTGACTCTCCTCTGAACGGTCGGGCGAAATGTTGTGCCGAAACCTGTCTGCGTTGTTTGTGTCATGGGCTGATTGGCGTGACAGCGTTATGGCATCGCTATCATTGTCTCGCGTATCGAAGTCGTCACTAGCGCTCGGTGGTTCGGACTCGGAGTGTGTCAGGCTGTTGGACTATGACCCCTCGAGCTCTGCTCATCGCCAGAGCCGGTCCTTGGACTGTGCCCGACACGGTGCGGTCGACACATCACAGCCATCAGCTGATCTGGGACGACGCCACGCGCTGGCACAGGCACGGACGTGAGTGGGAGGCAGCGACACCCCGCCGCGCCCCGCAACCGCCCACCGCCGCGCCCGCCGCCCTGCCGCGCCGCCCCGCCGCCCGCCGCCCGCCGCCCGCCGCCCGCCCGCCCGCCGCCCACGCCGCCGCCCCGCCGCGCCCGCCCACCGACGCCGCCCGCCGCCCGCCGCCCGCGCCGCCGCCCCCGCCCACCGCCTCCCCGCCGCCGCCCGCCGCCCGCCGCCCGCCGCCCGCCGCGGCCGCCGCGCGCGCCCGCCGCGGCCGCCGCCGGCCGCGCCGCCGCCCCGCCCGCCGCCGCCGCCCCGCCACTCGCCCGCCGTCCGCCGCCACCGCCGCCGCCACAACTGGCCAACGCCCGCGCCCGCCGCCCAAACCGCCGCCGCCCACCGCCCACCGCCCGCCGCCCGCTGTCAGGGCGAGGCGGGCGCTGAGCCACATGCCGTACACTTCACAGCCTTAAACAGATGAGGGATTGACATAGCATTCCGACGTGTGTCGAATGGTGGCCGTATGTGGAATTCGAAACTTTGGGTGACGGTGGACTCAGTAGTGGGCATATTTGTCATGGGTTTCACCGTGACTTGGCGCTTAGGCTTTTGTGAATAATGATTAAGTCTCGGTGTCAAAGCATTCCATTGAAGGTACCGGTATATTCTCTAGTAAGACGCCTTTATCAGCGAAGGACGAGCGAGCCCGTAGAAACCCAATAGTTCTGAGTTACGGAACAGGGGTGTGCACGTGCATTGAGACCCAGAGTTTGACTTGCGCGACATCGCAACACCAAATTTCAGCTTAATCGGTCCAGCCGTGTATCAGCTATAGCAGGATAACGGTTCCTGACACCCCTGATGCGGCACGTGCCACGCGCTATGCGTGGCACGTGCCGTCGCGCTATGCGTGGCACGTGCCGTGTGGGACACGATTCGTCCCTCACGTGGGACGAATCATGTCAATTAACATATTTGATTGAATGGGGCTATCAGATGGCGAAGACCGCTTGTCAATCGGATGCGGGATTCCAAAGATTTATAAGCTTGTGAAGAGCGTTACGGTCGGGACCGGATCGGTCGCTTATATGTGCTATAATATCCGGTATTCAGGAAGGAATCGCTCGCGCTTTGCGCTCGCTCGTAATTAATTATATAAGTGATCGCGTACCAGACAGGAATAGACATCTGTTGGAGCACCACTGCTTTTTTGTGTGTGCAAAACACTGTCGCAAAAACGTTAGTGTGGATCTGTGCACTGGCCTTAGGCTGTGGGTTTTGCGGCCACCGCTGCGCATCAGACTTCCCTGAACTGCGAGCTCCTGACAGGTATTGACAATATACGATCGGCCCATGTCATGCATCAAATCCAAGGCTAGATGCTATGAGATCACCGACTGGTTTTTAATCATATACGCCAGACTGCAGCAGTGCAGAACCCCGACCTGCGATAATGGAAAACTGGCAATATGCTTGAAGTTTCATATATACACTGTGTCCCCTCTAATGACTGAAAGTTGATACAGCTTGGGCCTTGGAGCTTCAGCGATATCGTGTGCGTCTTCCGACTCTGCAAGCTGATACAGCTTGTAACATCTGCGACGCTAAATCTGCACTCCCAGTTTAATTAATAAACTGTCTGTTTGACTCCCGGCGCCCCCCCCTCGGTTGCTTCCCCCCCCCCCGATGCCCGCTGTCAGCGTCAGAGTTGGACCTGTTGGCTGGACCTCAGAGGACCACCTGACGCCTCCGCCCCGGCTCCCCCGCGCCCGCGGCTGTGTGATATGCTAATGTCGTGAGAGGGGCTGTGACTGGGCTGGGCTACCTGGCGACTCGCTGAGCCGTGGGTGGTGTGCTGAAGCCGGGTCCAGAATAGAAGCTGCGACGCCACCAAGCCGGCAGCGGCTCAGGCAGGAGAGATGCCGGGGAAGAGCTGATGGTCGTGGCTCCCTAGACACACCTACGGTCGTGTGGTGTGTTTCTCTGTCGGTGCGCACATTTGGAATCATTTGTATGACGAGAAACTGAAGGTGGTGCTGCTCATTTCCCGGATTTTGAAGTTCCCTACCAGCTGGTACATACAAGGGGTTGATGTGCGAATGTGTGCGGGTATTCTAGTTAGTTGGTGTTATTTGGTCGTGCCGAGGGTTATCGGCTTGCTTAAAACAGTTACAAGTGAATTGAGATTACGTAGAAATGTTAATGTCATCGTTGGCTGCTATTACCGACCACATTACGTTTACACATCTCTCTGTAAACCATGTTATTATCTCCCGGTCCTGCACGCTGCATTGAAAAACAAACAAACCGCATCATCTCGCATGCCCGAAACAGCCACATCACTTTACGACCAGTAGGTTTACGAGCCATTTATTCACAATCATCGGTCACGCCTGCTAACATTGAGAGCCACATCACAGCCGCTCGGTCTGCCCGGTCCGCCTGGCCCGCTGCTCGGTCTGCCCGGTCCGCCTGGCCCGCTGCTGCTCGGTCTGCCCGGTCCGCCTGGCCCGCTGCTGCTCGGTCTGCCCGGTCCGCCTGTCCCGCCGCTGATCGGTCTGCCCGGTCCGCCTGGCCCGCGGCCGCTCGGTCTACTCGCTGCCCCGGCCGTGACATCACGCTCCACACCTGGTGACGTCACCGCCGGTGTGCTTGATGACTCAGTTCTCCCCGCCCTCGCTCCGCCCCGCTCCGCCCCGCCCCGCTCCGCCCCGCCCTCCCCCGCCCTCCCCCGCCCCCGCCCCCGCCCCACCCGCTGCTGTACCGGCTGTTGGCCAGCTGGGCGCCGGGTGTTCTGCGCTGTCCATGAGTCGACGCCCGCCGCCGCCGCCGCCGCCGCCGCCGCCGCCGCCGCCCTGGTCAATAGGTAGTCTGACCCCGGGGCTGGAGGGGCGGGGATGGATAGGGAGGGGTATGAGCAAGATAAGGTGATCGACCGTTACGGCTGTGCCAAGTGGTTAGGAACAATGTAAACCATCAGGTCAAGTGTTTCCCACCTGCCGAAATCAGGAAGACGGTGTAGGGCTTTTTATGATACGGAGGCGTCTGGTAGTAAATTGTATAAGCGTTCAAGCCGTATCATGTCCAACGTTACCATCGCGTCCTACCAATGTGTAAATATCCATCCCTTTAGACTGAGAATCCCAGCCGACACAGTTCCGCCGTCACCGTCCATCGCTGGAGGATGTTCTGTGCTCCGCAATGGCGGCTCCGCGCCGCTATCTGCCCCGCAACTTTGAGTGGCGGAGAATCGCGCGTGGCCATGGAAACGAACCGCACAACTTGGCTTAATTTCGGATATTTTGGAAGCGACTGCGCTGCTCGGCACGACCTCGCAGTGACCTTGACCTCGCAGTGACCATGACCCGCCCTCTGCTGCCCAGGTCGTCGATCCTGACGGAGGTCGTTTCTGCCGAGTCCACCAAGCTGCCGGCCGACAAGCAGGTGGTGGTACTGGGCAACAACCAGACGGGAAAGACGACTCTCATCGCCAAACTGCAGGGCAACGAGGACCCGAAGAAGGGCTCCGGCCTCGAGTACGCCCACATCCTCGTTAGAGACGAGTACAGAGATGGTGAGAGGGGTGCAGGGTGGTCAGAGGTACGCCGGCTCAGTTTGGGGTGCTTCGGGTCCACTACAAAAGAGCTAGTGAAAAAGAGCTAGCGCAATTTGAGCTAGTAACATTAGGTCTAGTGTGGAAAATCGCTAGCGTTCAAAAGGGCTAGTGAACAAAACAGCTAGGCTTCGTATGAGCTATGCTACGAAAGAGCTAGTCTTTTTGGTGCTAGTGGTCAAAGAGCTAGTGCGGCAATTTAACAAAGAGCTAGTCCGGTACAGTTGGTGTACCGCCATGCTGATCAGAACTGAGGCTGAGTTCACCATTTTAGCCCATTTCGAAATTCAATCACTGAGGCCATTGTCGTTACAATCTGAGACTCTTTAGCTATTTGATGTTTTCGAATTTAATTCTGACCATCGTTTTTCATGTATTCCCCCGTGCATATAGTGTAAGGTTGAAAAATAAATGCATATAAAGAAGCAAACACGTCGTTTTGTCAAAGCGCCAAACTGTATCATCATTTTCCAAACGTTTAGCGAAATACTGTATATATTACTATGTAAATATTGTTAACTTATTTTATAATAAACTTGAACGCCGATTTTGGGAGAAGATAAATTGTGTCGAAGCACTACCTTTTGCAATATTTGTATTCACCATCTCCACTTTTGTGACGTATGTTTGTAGTTACCTTTCTGCGATAAAATATAACCGCTATAAACCTAGTCTGTTTTTCCCTTTGTTTTGATTTTTAAGAAAACTTCCGTCACCCTATATCTAAGGTGTACCAACGCCCCCTAAAATAACGTATCTAAACTTAAAATTTGAAATTCCGAATATGCCAACAAATCAGACATTGACCTACACGAAAAGTCAGGTTTGCATGAAAAACCACGCCCATACATGCGTGATTTTCTCGGGTAGATATCGTGCATCCATTAAAGCTTAAACATTTAAAAATATTAAATTATATTAGCCATTTTATAAACTAGCTCTTTTAAGTGCACAAATTACACAGAGAACAAATAGAAGTTCCACTAGCCGCACTAGCCATTTGTAAATAGCTCTTCTGAGAACTCTAGCTCTTTTGTCCACTAGCACCAAAAGACTAGCTCTTTCGTAGCACTAGCTCATACGTAGCCTAGCTGTTTTGGTCCCACTAAGCTCTTTTTGACCAAACTAGCGATTTTCTACACTAGTCCCTAATGTTACTAGCTCAAATAGCACTAGCTCTTTTTGCACTAGCTCTTCTGCGGCGCTCCCGGTGCTTCACAGAGATGCAGGGGTGTGTTGATGCAGCCGTGTAAGGGTGTATTGTTCGGCGAAGTTTATCTGGTTTGTTGGAAATTACTTCTGTGGGGGTCTAGTTCATCCTGCGCTGTGCTGTGGTTCGCGTGAAGAACGGGCAGACGCACGCACGGGAGAAGTCCGTAACTTGTTTCGACTAAAATTGGGTTGACTGTTTGGTGGAGGATGTGATATTTGCCAGGACTGTCATATTCTCTGTATGAGGTGTGTGGGAAGGATTTTGGTTGACTAGGGAACGAAGGGCGCCGTAATTGCTGATTGAGAAAAGTGTTTTCACGTCATTTTACACTTCTCCCTTATGATCCTACACGATGTTTTACACGATTGTTTTCTGGTTGTATAGTAGTGTCGTCTTGACGCCCCGGAGCTTGTTATCTCGTTAGTCCCAACCCCATGACAGCTCTCCCGCCATTTTAACACTTCACGTCTCTTCCCCTCTCTACCCGCAGCCACGTCTCCCGCCATTTTAACACTTCATGTCGCTTCCCCTCTCTGCCCGCAGCCACGTCTCCCGCCATTTTAACACTTCGCGTCCCTTCCCCTCTCTACCTGTAGCCAAGTCTCCCGCCATTTTCACACTTCACGTCCCTTCCCCTCTCTACCCGTAGTCAAGTCTCCCGCCATTTTAACACTTCATGTCCCTTCCCATCTCTACCCGTAGCCAAGTCTCCCGCCATTTTTAACACCTTACGTCCCTTCCCCTCTCTACCCGCAGCCACGTCTCCCGCCATTTTAACAATTCACGTTTCTTCCCCTTGCTACGCTACCCACTGCCAAATCTCCCGCCATTTTAGCACTTCACGTCCCTTCCCCTCTCTACCCGTAGCCAAGTCTCTCGCCATTTTAACACTTTTACGTCCCTTCCCCTCTCTACCCGCAGCCACGTCTCCCGCCATTTTAATAATTCACGACTCTTCTCTCTACCCGCAGCAACGACCCGTCTCTCCGTATGGATGTTGGACGGAGATCCTGAGCATGCGCACTTGCTGCAGTACGCGCTGGGCCCCGAGGCGGTCGGCAACACGGCGCTGATGCTGACCGTTGCCATGACGACGCCGTGGGACGTCCTGGATCAGCTGCACGCCTGGGCAGGGGTGATTCAGGACCACCTAGATCAGCTGAACCTCAGCGCTGATCTCGTTAGGGAGCGTCAGCACAGGGGTAGGTGGAGGGGTGATGGGGAAGGTGGAACGGGGAGCTAGGGGTGGAGCGGTGTGGCGTGAAACTGGTGGGCGGTAGGGTGGGACAGAGGGGTGGGGAGTGCCTGTGGTGTGGGTAAAGGGGTAGATGGTGGGGAGGCTATGGCATGGGTGAATCCACATGTAGGGGGGGGGGGCAAACGGCCAATTTCCAGCGTCAGTAATCAGTATACTAATTTAGCAGTAAGAGCAATAAACCTTAGTGGCTCTCCTGAACAATCGCTAAAAATGAGTTACGCTTGTTTCGCTTTGGACGGCAGATCTAAGCAACTTTTACTAAGGAAAGTGGGCTTTAAATCAGCCATCAATGTCTAAGCAAGTGAAAGATGATATATTTTCAGAATTATGCGAAACTTTTTGGGATCCCCCTTCTCCTGGGGAAATTCCTACCAAGGTGAGGGGCCGGATAGGGAGGGAATGGTGTGTGGTGTGGATGGAAGCTGAAACGAGAGCAAATTGGACGAAAATTGTGAAGAGAAGTGAACCGGAGTTCACTCGACCGGGCAGAGTAGAACAGAGTGAACTGAAATGGAATGCTATGCAATATTGAATATGACAAAGTGGAGTTCGGTTTATCATAGATGACAACATATTTCCCACCTGAAGATGGTCATGCTCTATGCGTCTATTCACCTTTGTCCCCCAGTGTGGCGCCCTTAAGCCCCAATCATCATCATCATCACCTTTGTCCCCAGTGTGGCGCCCTTAAGCCCCAATCATCATCATCACCATCACCTTTGTCCCCCAGTGCAGCGGCGCTGGCAGGAGTACATGGAGCCTGGCGACGAGCTGGACGCGGCGTCCCCAGCCAAGCGGCACTCCCAGCACCTCGCAGACGAGGACACGGACGTTCTGCTGCCGCTGGGGGAGAACACGCTCACACGCAACCTCGGCATGGACGTCATCGTCGTCGTCACTAAGGTGAGGTCTGTGGTGGCGTCCTGCTGATGTCATTGTTAGGGCGCTGTGACGTCACCCCAGCATTGTTACATCAGTATGCCGTGGTTAGTGCGTGGCACCAGTGGACGGATCGTCAGGTTATGCCGCCGACATGGTGTTGTGATGTTGATGCCGATGGTATTAGTGATGCCGGTGGTGTTATTGCGTACGCCGTCAATGGACATATTGTGATGTCAGTTGGCTGTGGTGGTAGCGTTTGGTGTCACTAGGCACGCAGTTTGATAAACACCCATGTTCTACAATACACATGGACAGTGAATTAGTTTCGCTGTTAGTACTTACTACCTAGGATGGCCGTTGTAGTAACAGGAGTAGTTTTGCGGTTATGGTTGCTGTTGCGGTAAGCAAATTGGTTAGTGAGATGGAACGTTTTTCGGTGCTGTGGCCGGCATTGACGTGAAATAGTCGATTTTGACGGGAAGCATGGTTATAATCCATCAATTTAGTGTTGTGGGCTATGCAATATGCATGGTGTTGATGTCAGGCGCATACCGGCGCTTCTTTCCTCAGTGCTCCATATGGAGAGGCCAGGTCAGTAATTCAAAGTCCCAGGTGTGCCAAGTTTCGAATGCCATTCATTTGTCCGCCGCCACCACCAACATCACCGCCACCGCCACCGCCACCGCCACCGCCACCGCCACCGCCCGCCACCGCCACCGTTTGATATCGGTGTCATGTAGACCCATGGTCGCTGATAACCCTTATCACCGTTGTTCAATTACCCTGTGATCACCACCACCTCCTTGGCCTGCCCCACAGACCGACTACATGGCGACCCTGGAGACGGACCACGACTACAAGGACGAACATTTCGACTTCATCCAGCAGTACGTGCGCAAGTTCTGCCTCCAGTACGGCGCCGCGCTCTTCTACACATCTGTCAAGGAGGACAAAAAAACTGTGATCTGCTCTACAAGTACCTGACACATAGGATATATGGATTCCCGTTCCGGACACCGGCGCTGGTAGTGGAAAAGGACGCTGTGTTTATGTGAGTTGGGGTGATAAACAATGAGAGTGTGGGGTAGCATTGGAGGTTGCACGCGGGAAGATGTTTGTTAGGACCTTATTGTTTACTTGTAAAATCGTCAGCAGGAAATCTC
The DNA here is from genome assembly GCA_014673585.1 of Semibalanus balanoides. NCBI lineage: Eukaryota > Metazoa > Arthropoda > Thecostraca > Balanomorpha > Balanidae > Semibalanus > Semibalanus balanoides. The sequence goes on from VOPJ01005729.1 coordinate 184,666, forward strand.
CATTCACAGGCGAAGTAAGGATTTAAAACACACTTGTTGCTTGCTTCTGTTAAAAGGGAGCAGTCATCTAGTGACTTTGCACTTTGGATGACCTGTTTGATGATTTGGTAATCGTTTTTGTTATGTCAGTTAAAGACCAGTCTCCGGAGATTGCCAATGCCTCTGCAGCTGTTGTATCAGCTCCTTGTGACTTATCCCGTACCGTACCTTACCTTAGAAGATCGGGACTTTGTAAGGCCAAGAGCCTGAAAAACTGACCCGCTCTTGCCGAGCTCTGATCATATATTGAACGAGGCGTACTCTCTGTCCCTACTGTGCCGCCTGTGAAATACGTAATACTTGAGAGCGATTTATATCGCTACTTAACTACCCGCCCCCCTCTGCTCGCCTCTCGTCGCCACCCGATGACGACTCGATCACGACTGACCGTGTGACTGTGTTTGTCCCCCGTCAGACCTGCCGGCTGGGATAATGATAAGAAGATCTCGATCCTCTATGAGAACATGCAGAGTATACACCCCGAGGACTACTACACTGCCGTCATCTCGCGGCCAGCCATCAAAAAGGTACGCGCTGCGCACTGTGGAGATCCCTATACTAATTGACATCTGGTGAAATGGAGGCGTCCCAGGGCTCTTCGGTTGACCAGTGTTGTACGATTTGGTTAGTGGTAGCAGTAATATGTGAGAGAATGTTAATCTATTTTCATGGTTCGACACACTGTTGCACACTTTTGTTTATCTGCTCTAATGATACGCCAAGCAATTCAAGCAGGAGAAAGGTCAAGAGGAGGCCTGTGTGGAAAGTCCGAACGAGGTTTCGAGGCTTCATGCGAGGTTTAAGTGTCGAAGGTCCTATTGTCTGCCGAGAAAGTGTGAGCAGTTCAGAGGTAGGGTGGCCACGATTTCAATATAATTACAAATGAGATTCTATAGTCCCACCAAACTGGCTATTTGTAAACACTATATCACTGGACATTACACACTCAACTCCTGTCCCCTGCTAACCTCTGCCTTATGACCTGGCCTGGCCTGACCTGCTGCTTCAGACATTGAACTCTCGACTCCTGGCCCCTGCTAACCTCTGACTTATAACCTGA